>JAHBCN010003991.1:0-68475 GCA_019359885.1 Listronotus oregonensis
TCCAAAACGCTCGTGAGATGAGAAATCTTTCTCGTGAGGAAAGTGCTACTGCTGTAGCCCTTGTGGGAGAAGGCTTTCCACAAGTTGAAGTGGCATAACGACTATGAGTGACACAATGTACCATATCTGGAGGTATAGCACGAATTAGGGAGACTGGTATTAATGAAAGAAAGCTCAAACAAAGACGACATAGGGTCACAACTAATAATCAAGATCGATTTTTGCGATTGCAAGCATTAATAACGCGATGTGTTACAAGCACTTCACATAAAGCAAGAATTTTCTCGTCGGTATAATTACCGTATCAGCCAAGATACCGTACAAAGAAGGTTTGCAGAAGCCAAACTTAGTTCCTATTGTGCTACTACTGGTCCTCTGCTAACCGCAAACCATCAAAGGCTGAGGCTCTAGTTTGCCCGAAAACACCAGCACTGGGGCAATCGTAAATGGAGCAATGTCTTGTTTAGCGATGAGTTAAGATTTTGTCGCTTTAGTGATGATCGATGTAAAAAAGAGTATATGGACCCACAAGGGCAACACCCGAAAAAATAAGGGGTATAAAAAGGGATCGGGAAAAGTATGGGGGTGGCTTTATTTTGGGAAGGGCCCCCCACAGAACTGGTTATAATTCAGGAAGGTCGTTTGACTACTGACCGATACATAACAGACATTTTAAAACCGCATTACGCCCTTAGAGCGCTTATGGGAAAACATTTTCAACAAATTCAAAATCTAATTTTAAGCACGCCGAGGCCATTAATAAAATAAAAATTTGGTCACTTTTTTTTATTATCCCCGTATTTTTATCGGTTTAACGATTCTATGAGACCTACTTAGATTTTTTACATTGTATCAGAAAATATGAAATATATTTTTAAAAAGGGTGTTGAAGGTATACTCTATATTGTTGTAGGGGATTTATTTCTCAATAAATATTTATTGGGATTCTTTTCAGATAGCAATACTTGGATCCTCGTTCCAGGGTACAAATTTTAGTAAATGTTCGTTTTATTTAAGTGAACACCGGTCACGGGTAGACCGATGTATATTTAAATAAAATGAATTTTAGCTTTCCAACTTTCATAGTAAATGCTTAAAGTTTCTAATTTATAAGACTTTAATATTTCTGAGAATTAAGGTAACCAATCTGTATTATAATTAATAATTCAAAGACTAGATTAAAACGACATTTTTAAATTTTAATTGTTATTTTTTGATATTACGAGTTTTGTAAATGAATCTAAATGAATATTAACCAAATTATTCTTTTTTGGAAATACATTAAAACTAGTTAGCTGTAATAGGAAGCATGGTCAAAAAATTTTTTGGACACAGCTGATTTAAAAAAAAAATTTACAAACATAAGAATAAAAGCAAGGGCGTCGATAATATTTTTTCCTGGGAGGGGTAATTTTAGTATCGGAAAAAACAACTCTAAACACAAACCTGACAAAATATCTTACATAAACTGTTATTTGCTGGAAAATAATCCTGTTGTTATTGAGTCAAAATCATGGCCAAAGTATTTATTAATGCTAATATGTACATTTATAATGTTTGCACACATTTTTCATAAACTTAAACAGCAAAAATTGTTTATAGCATGCATCCAAAATAGTTCCTTAGCACTCATTTGCTATTCCGAACTCAGCTGACGCCTCATGCGGAAACAACAAATTCGCCCTGAAAACCTCATTATTTTAGCCACTTGATACAAAAATAAATATATAATAATAATAATATCATTTTTCTTCCATATATCTTTCGCCTGTTAAGTTTCTTAGTTTTCAGTATCCAAATTATGGATGCAAGATTTTAATATAGTAACAATTAAATATAATTTACCATATCAAGGAGCTTTGTATTTGCAAAGTTATTAATAATTGAAAAATAACACAGTGCACTAACTAATTAACCTTAATTACATGCCAAACATGTATTCAGACATAAAGTAACTTATTATAGAATATACATACATATGTACCAGTATCTTTCCAAAAATTTCTATTTTAAATTGAAAAATTTTTTTTTCCATAATTTTTTTAAAAAAAAAAAAACCGCTTTATTGAAATCAATTTTAAAAAAAAAACTAAAATTTTTAAAAAAACCCAATGTCTTTTTTTCTTTTTTTTCAAATCTTTCACAAGGGGAAATTTTTATTTATTGGTATGTCTCTATTTACATGTAAAAGCGCTAGACCAACTAATGTTTTTGCCTCTAAAACCCAACCCCCGTTTTCAATTTTTTTTGTGCAGAAAAACTTCTCTCCGGGGGTGCAACGCTCACTGGCATGGGGATACAAGATATAATGCTAAATGGGTAAAACTTTTTTATTACACGTTTTAAGAGTTGAAATTGCAGAATCTGGGATATTTGTTTCTTTTTTTTTTTTTTTAAATCATAGTTCTAACTCAGTTTTAACCAGCATAAAAAAATTTTGTCGTTACTTTCATTCTTAAATTTTTTTTGTGCTTTAAAAAAAAATTTTAAGTACAAATTTGCACTATACTTTAATATATGTGTGTTGTGGGGGTTTTAAATTTTCAATTCCGTTGATCGACTTCGTGAGAATATTTTGCCGACGACGTGGTGGGTTTGGGGTTTTTTTTTGGGGGGGGGGGTTTACCCCCTTCCCCCCCCTTTTCGCCCCCTTGAAAAAAAAGAGTTTTCTTTTTCATTTTGCACTTTTTTTGAAAGGGAAATTTAAAAATTTTTAAAATTTTTAAATAGAGTTTAATAACTTGTGACACACATAATAGTAGAAACAAAATGTACTTAAAAAAAAATTATTATACCCTGCTTAGGTCAGCAGTAGAAGCAAAAGAAAAATTAACCCTTTTTTTGATGATTTATTGTTACAAAAAATTGTAATTTTTGCCTTTGTTTTCGTTGTGTTAATAGTTTATTATTTGTGAAATAAAATTTTTCTGACGCCCACCACCAGATTCCATTTAATGACATGACACATAAAAACAATAAAGGACAAAAAAATCAAATATTAATATACTTTTTTGTTACCGAGCATACACGTCCTATAATGGATGTCATTAAATAGTCATTATCTGCATATGTGATAGTAACATACCAAAATATTGTAAAATTTTTTTACTGTTCCAACGCGCCAGGATATCATTAACTTTTTTATTAATGAAAAAGATAAATATTTATTATCATATTTTTTTTTTTTGAGAATTAAATAAATAAAAGTGACTAAATTTTTAAGGTAAAAGCAAAGACAATTATAGTTTTCACTATAGACGCACAAAACAATGCTAAATTTTTGGTAATAGGTTTGGACGCTCTCTTACTGGAGCGAGCTTCCATCAGGAAAAATTCGTTTATACGCTCTATATAAGCGAACACTGTTGCAGCGTGTAAATGTTTTTTCTCCCGAGGGGCGTTTCGCCCCCAAATGCCCCAAATTAAAAAAAAATTTGCATTTTTTTGGGGGGGTCTATAGTGAAAACAATTGTCTTTGGAAAAAAGCAATTTCAATATTTTTTTAAATTTTTTTTAAAAAATCACATTTGTTCTGTTTTTTTTTTTGGCATATCCCCCTATTTTTTTTTCTTTATAAAGGTGCTTTTTTTTCAAAAGCCCCCCAAAAATTTTTTTTTAAAAAGAAAAACCTTTTATTCTAATGACGAGGGGGTTTTTAAAAAAAAAACCTTTTAAAAAAAAATTTTTTTTTAAAAAATTTTTTAAAAAATTGGGGGGTTTTTTAAAATTTTTTTTTTTTAAAAACAAAAAAAAAAAAAAATTTTTTTTTTTAAAATAATAAAAATTTTTTTAAAAAAAAAAAATTTTAAAAAAAATTAAAAAAAAAAAAAAAAAGAAGGGAAGGGGTTTTAAAAAACCCCCGCCACTTTTTGGGGGGTTTTTTCCCCCCCCAAAAAAAAATTTGGGGTTTTCCCGGGGGGGGGGGGCCCCGGGGGGAAAAACCCCCCCCGGGAAACCCGGGGGGAACCCGGGGAAAAAAATTTTTTTTTGGAAAAATTTAAAATTTTTTTTAAAAAAAAATTTTTTTTTTTTTAAAAAATTTAAAAAAGGGGAAAAAAAATTTTAATTTTTTTTTATTTTTTTTTTAAAAGGGTTTTTTCCCCAAAAAAAAAAATTTTTCCCCCCAAATTTTTGGGGGTTTTTTTTTTTTGGGCCCCTTTTTTTTTTTTTTTTTTTTTTAATTTTTTAAAAAAAAATTTTAAAATTTTTTTTTAAAAATTTTTGGTTTTTTTGTTTTTTTTTTTTTTAAAAAAAAAAGGGAAATTTTTTTTTTTTTTTTTAAAATTTTTTTTAAAAAATTTTTTTTTTAAAAAATTTTTTTTTTTTTTTTTTTTTTAAAAAATTTTTTTTTGGAAATTTAAATTTAAAAATTTTTTAAAACTTTTTTTTTTTTAAAAAAATTTTAAAATTTTTTTTTCAAGTAATTTTTTTAAAAAAATTTTTTTTTTGGTTTTTTGTTTTTTTAAATTTTTATTTTTTTTTTTTTTAAAATTTTTTTTTTAAAATTTAAAAGGGGTTAAATTTTTTTTTTTTGTTTTTTTTTTTTTTTAAAAAAAAAAAAAAAATTAAAAAAAAAATTTTTTAAGGGGAAAAAAACAAATTTTTTTTTAATTTTTAAAAAATTTTTTTTTTTTTTTTTTTTAAAAATTTTTTTTTTTTTAAATTTTTTAAATTTTTCCCGGTTTAAAAAAATTTTTTTTTTTTTAAAAAAAATTTTTTGGTTTTTTTTTTTTTTTTTTAAAAAATTTTTTAAAAATTTTAAAAATTTTTAAAAGGTTTAAAAATTTCCCCCCCTTAAAAAAATTTTAATTTTTAAAAAAAGGTTTTTAAAAATTTTTTTTTTTTGGGGGTTTTTTTTTTTAAAAATTTTTTGAAAAATTTTTTTAAAAATCCTTTTAAAAAATTTTTTTTTTTTTTAAAAAAAATTTAATTTTTTTTTTTAACTTGTTTTTTAAAATTTTTTAAAAAAAAATTTTTGGGGTTTTTTAAAAAATTTTTTTTTTTTAAAATTTTTTTTTTTTTTTTTTAAAAAATGGGGGTTTTTAAAAAAAAATTTTTTTTTTTTTTGGGGTTTTTTTTTTTTACCTTTTTTTAATTTGCTTTTAAAAAAAAACCTTTTTTGGGTTTTTTAAAAATTTTTTTTTTAAAATTTTTTTTTTTTTTTTTTTCCAAAAAAAAATTTTTTTTTTATATTTTTTTTTAAAAAATTTTTTAAAAAATTTTTTTAATTAACCCAAAAAATTTTTTTTTAAAATTTTTTTTAAAAAAAAAATTTTTCCCCGGGGGGAAAAAAAGGGAAAAACCAAAAACCCAAAAAATTTTTTTCCCCCTTTGGGGAAAAAAGGGGGGGAAAAAGGGTTTTTTTTTTTTAAAAAAAAAAATTTTTTTTTTTTTTTAAATTTTTTTTTTTTTTTAAAAAAAAAATAAATTTTTTTTAAAAAAAAAGGGGGAAAAAATTTTAAAAAAATTTTTTTAAAATTTTGGGAAAAAATTTTTTTAACCCCCTTTTTTTTTTAAAATTTTTTTTTTTTTTTAATTTTTTTTTAAAAAAAAAAAATCCCTTTTTTTGGGGGTTTTTTAAAAAAAGGGGGGGGGGGGGTTTGGGAAAATTTTTGGGAAGGCCAATTTTTTGGGTTTTTTAAAAAGAATTTTGTTTTTTTTTTTTTTTTTTAAAAATTTTTTTTTCCCTTTTTTTTTAAAAAATTTTTTTTTTGGGATTTTTTGGGAAAAAAGGGGGGAAAGGGAAAAAGGGGGGTTTTTTTTTTTTGGCTTTTTTTTTAAAAAAAAAAATTTTTTTTCCCCTTTTTCCCCCTTTTTTCCCAAAAAAAAAAAAGGGGGGGAAAAAAAAAAAAGATTTTTTTTTTAAAAAGGGGGGGGAAAAATTTTTTTAAAAATTTTTTAAAAATTTTTTTAAAATTTTGGAAAAAAAAAAAAGGTTAAAAGGAAAATTTTTTTTTTTGTTTTGGGTTTTTTGAAAAAAATTTTTTTTTTCAATTTTTTTTTTTAAATTTTTTTTGGGAAAAAAAATTTTTTTTCCAAAAACCAAACCCCCCCAAAAAAAAAAAAAGGGTTTTTTTTTTTTTGAAAATTTTTTTCCCCCCTTTTAAAAAAACTTTTTTTAAAAAAAAAAATTTTTTTTTTTTTTTTGGGGTTTTTTTTAAAAAATTTTTTTTTTTTTTTTTTAAAAATTTAAATTTTTTTAATTTAAATTTTTAATTTTTTTTTTGTGTCCTTAAGCTGTGGCGGTAGTCATTGCTTAGGGTCTTAAATCATGTGCAGAACGGACCGGATCCGATTTTATTTACACGTTTGTAGCCGGCCAGTTCCGTACTGGCCATTTGTGTTAGAAGTTTTATATATTTATTAGATTCTTAACAAGTTTTACTGTTTTATTGACTTATTTTGTGTTTAGTGGTAGCATTTATACATTCCTTTTGTTTATAAAAAATTTCTAAACTGTTTTTTGGTGATTCGCTTGGAAAACGAACATTGTGCAAGAGAGAAAAAATAGCGGTATAACCTTTCTCGCTCCCTTCAACGTGCTTATTTATCAGTGGAAGAAATATGTATACCCCGCTTTGCGTGCTGATTGGTCGGCTTCTCCTCATCAATCAATAGACACGCTGGAGCCACGGAGAAAGGTTATACCATGATTCTTTTTCTCTAAATGTAAGCTTGTTTTGTATAAATACATTTAAAATGTTTACAATATCTTATTATCGCTATCGAAAACATAAGTCTAAACAGGAAAAGAGTTAACGTTATTTGTACCAACATTTTTTCCCCTTATGTTTATAGGTTTGTTCCAATCCCGCAAAAAACCGATTATTGTACGGCCATATGCAAGTCTAGTCAAATAAACCCATTCCAAACCGATAGGTGACAGTGAACTACACGATCCTTTTACTGATCTCCAAACAAAGCAGAACCCTTTAAATATACAGAAAACAAAAAGCGTTTAAAATTCATCGTTTTTGAACTGACATAAAATAAAACCGTGTAAAGTAACACTCACGCGTTTAATCGATTGTAACAGTTTCAAAATCGTTTCATGGTGGTACAAAGTCTGGGTCTTGAAACAAACCTATCTTTAATAAGTCCCTTTTTTTGGCTATTTAAATTGTATAATATTAACTTTGTTACCTTATTGTTTATATTACTAACATAATTATATATATATATAATATAATATATATATATATATATATATATATATATATATATATATATATATATATATATATATATATATATATATATATATATAAATATATATTATATATATATATATATATATATATATAATATTATATATATATAACAGGGTGTAAAAAGTATGATGCTCATGATTTTAATGGGCGATAGAGGAGCTCAAAATAAGTCGAAAAAGCCAAGAACATATGAGTCGTTACTTGTTTTCGAAATATGCCCTTTAAAGTGGCAAAGCGTTTCTAAGCGAGTCTCAACTTCAACGTTGTTGTGAGTTTTTGCACTGTTTACACTTTTTTAAGAGATGTTCATTTACATACAAATAATAAAAATTACTTCCTGCAATTTATTTTGATATTAAATTTAAGTAGAAAAGCACTATTTTTCGTGAAAAGCAGAGCAAAAGAATGTAAATTATGAAAAATAGTGTTTTTCAACACATTTCACACGATACTTTTTTCTAATTTTGAATATGATATGTTCTGTTTAATTCAAGTTTAAAATATAACAAACT
The DNA here is from genome assembly GCA_019359885.1 of Listronotus oregonensis. Taxonomy (NCBI): domain Eukaryota; kingdom Metazoa; phylum Arthropoda; class Insecta; order Coleoptera; family Curculionidae; genus Listronotus; species Listronotus oregonensis. The sequence continues at coordinate 7,724 of JAHBCN010003991.1, forward strand.
TTTCAAAACGAATTGTCGTTGTCAAATATCTTACTCTTCATCATCAGTTGCGAAAAATTTTACTTTATATAACTATAGTTAAAAAAACTAAGATATTTGGCAACGTCAATGAGTTTTGGAATGTGTCACTTTCAATGTCAAAATTAGAAAAAGTTTATTTTATGAACATAAATTAATTAATGATTTATAGAAATTATTAAGTCCGGCACTGGTCCTTAAATTCAAATACTATGCTGGATAACCCTATTGTTACGTGCTAAGCGTACACTTGCCATAAATGCGATTAGCGATTACATATCTAAAGTAAGGTTATCTATGAATGGCCATCACCAGCCGCCTCTCGTCCGCTTCCCTTAATTAGCTCTAGTAGATTCCTACCACGGTGTTCATGCGAAAGTGAGTTTCCGCTCTGTATATTTCCGAACAATATGTCTTCTTATGTGGTCATCGCAAAGCCTGCATGTTGTGGAAACGTTGTATGTTCTGCATTTTTTTTACAGTGGCCTCTCAGAAGTTCTACTACTTGCTTCACTGGGTACGCCTCAGAAGGAACAGCCTGAGTGTCGGTTGTCATATTTCCTTTTCACATTCTTCTAAATACGAGTTTTAGGAAGAAGAAAGTCAGAGTGAAAAAGGTTGCAATTAATTTTAATGGATTTTTCAAAAACAAAGGGTATCTGGTGCTAGAAACAATATAAACAATACAATAAAATTCTAGAAAAACTTTTTTAAAATCTTTATTTGCATAAACACCAAAAATAATTGTATTTGTTTTAAGTGTTAGACACTTAAACACACAATTTAACTTAAAACAGCCACAACATTTAAAAGAATTTCCTCATTATATGCTTTACCAATATTCAATCAGACATGCAGCTAATAACATGTGAAGGAAGTAAAGAAATTGCAGACCTCTTAGTTTTAAATTTTATTGGTACTTGTCAAACATGAGGTTTTAACAAACAAATTTTGTACAGTAAAATTACAAAAATTTATTAAAAATTACTTTTTAATATGCTGTAGGTATACTAAGAGTTAACAAAAAAGATAAGACAGAAGAACTAGGTCAGGGGTTTATAAAGTTAATTGTGCACACTGTTATGCAAAATATATTAGTTAGAGTGTAAGGAGTCCAAAAACCAGAATAAAAGAAATAGAAGAAATTAAAAAAATGTATTAAAAATTACTATTTAATATGCTGTAGGTATACTGAGAGTTAACAAGAAAGATAAGACCGACGAACTAGGTTAGGGGTTTATAAAGTTAATTGTGCACACTGTTATGCAAAATATATTGGTTAGAGTATAAAGACTCCAAAAACCAGAATAAAGGAACTCAGAACATTGATAATAAAAAGTTTTAAAAAACGAAAATTTTTACTTATTGTATAGAACAAAATCATTTTATAGATTTCTTCTTCTTATTTTTTATAAAGACCTTTTGGTCTGTTTATTTTGAAGGCTGGTCAATGTTGATGGTTCTCTTGTGATAGAGATGTTCAACTATCTTTTTATCTTTTTGGTGGTCCTCCAATTGGCCTTTTACCAGCTGAATTTTCATTTAGCACAATCTTGGCTATTCTTTCGGGTTCATTCTTTCTATATGGTCCCGCCAGTATCTTAAGCGCTTTCGTCCCTATCTGATTACATCTTCCACCTTGCAGGTCTCTCTTATTGTTGCGGTCCTCACTCTATCCCGTAGTGTCTTTCACGCTATTGACCTTGGAGTCTTCATCTTTGCCGTTCCTAACATACCTTTTGTTTTGTTTGTGTCTGGTCGGGTCTCGATGCCATATCTAATTGAGTATTGGTCTTACGCATGTTGTGTATATTCGAACTATACTATCAAAGCTCATATGTTTGTTGTTCCATATGACGTCTCTTAAATAACCTGATGTTTACGAGGCTTTGTTAATCTGGGACTTTAGATCTTTAATTGTTGGTTGCCATTAGAGATATCCGCTCCAAGGTATCTAAAAGTTGTGACTTGCTAGACAATTTCATTATTTATAACCGGCTTACATCTCGTTGGTTCCCTGGCAAATTGGGCAGGTTGATATTTGCATATTAAATTGTGTGCCTGATTCTAAAGTCTAACCTATTGGCGCATCATCAGCGAAGCAAATTATGCTAATGGGTATTCTGTTGATCCTATACCCCATTCTTAAGTCACTAACCTATGATTTCGTCCATAATCAGGTTATATCGGAAGGGGCTTAAGCTATCCCCTTGTCTTATACCCTGTGATATCGGTATATCATTTGTTGTTTTATGATCACCTTTAATTAGGGTTGAATTGCCTGTGTTTAGACAGCATATTGTTTTTATAATTCTTGCCGAGGTATGTTTTTTCTTTAAGATGTTGATAATGTCTTCCAGTCGAACACGGTCAAATGCTTTTATTAAATCGATAAAACGGGCGTCAGTTGTAGACCTATTTTCCCGAAATCCTTGCTGTTCATCTTTAATTTCGATATGACGTTTAAGGTTTCAAAACTTCGTGCAAAGGCAAAAAGAACTATTAAAGACGCTAAAAAGAAATCATGGGAAAGCTATGCCAACTCAATTAATATTAATACCTCCAGTCATGACATGTGGAATAAAATAAACAGAATGAAAAGCAGACTTTCCAGAATAATAGCAGGCATATCTCAAAACAATAACTGGCTTACTAATACTAAAGTGATTGCCAACTCACTTGCGTCTCATTTTAGCGCTGTCTCATCTTCAAACGCATACTCTGAAACATTCCTTTCTCACAAAAAAGAACAAGAAAAACGTTTCCCTGATTTCTCTACACTTGAGGATATGTCATATAACTTACCTATCAGCATGGAAGAACTTGATTTCTCCTTAAAATATAGCAGAAATAGCGCACCCGGGCCAGATGGCATTTTAATCCCCATGATTCAAAATCTCCCATACCGAGCTTTGGAGCATCTTCTCGCAATTTATAACCATGTTTGGACAAAGGGAGACTTTCCTAAATCATGGAAGGAAAGTTTTCTAATTCCTATCCACAAACCAAACAAACCCAGATCAACCGTTGAGGGTTACCGTCCAATTTCACTGACAAATCATTTGGGTAAAATATTGGAAAGAATTATCAACTTTAGATTAATGTGGTACCTGGAGAAACACAAGCTGCTGAACATTAATCAATACGGCTTCCGCACACGAAGATCTACAACTGATCACCTTGATGGTATGGAAATCGACATACAGAAAGCATGCAGGGGAAATAAACATCTTGTACCACCTTCTTAGACTTAACAAATGATTTGATATAGCATGGCATCACGGAATTCTAAAACCATATATGATTGGGGGATAGAGTAATCTTCCATATTCATGTAATTTTCTTCTGATAGAACCTTTCAAGTTAAAATAGACCAAACCATTTTCACATTCATACCATAGAAAACGGCATCCCGCAGGATCAGTGATAAGTCCCACCCTGTTCTTAATAGCTATAAATAGTATCACGTCGTATATACCTCCACAAGTATCTCTTAGAATGTATGCGGACGACATTGTTATCTACCATTCATCCTCAAATTCGAGAAGCATCGTCAACTACAGATATGCCTTAATTCCCTTGAGAAATGGACTGACAAACACGGATTTCGCTTCTCTGTCCAAAAATCACCCACTGTTCATTTCTGCAGAAAAAGGAACAAAAATTAGCAATTAAAAACCTATTCAAACCAAAACCATAAAATTTCTGGGCGATTTTCCATAGTAATTCAACGTAGAAATATAAATTACGTAAAAAATAAATGTATTAAAGACATGGAAATATTAAAAGTATTATCCAATTCATTCTGGGGCTCCAATTGTCAAACTCTTCTCCATATTTATAAATCCATAATAAGAACAAAACTAGATTACGGATGTATAGCTTACGCATCATCTCGAAGATCTTACATAAAAAAATTAAATACTATACAAAACTGTAGTCTAAGATTAGCAACTGGAGCATTTAGAACAAGCCCTATAAATAGCCTAGAAAGCTTAGCTGAAATACCTTCTTTGGAAAACAGACGCTGCTTTCTTTTACTAAAATATTCAGCTCAACTCTGGCCCAAAAAATATTTTTCAATCCATAAACAATTTTTCTACCCCAAAATCCCCGTTGAGACATACATAAATAAAAAGAAAACATTTGGCTGCAACATCTGGTATCTCAAATTTTCAAGAGAAAATAATTTTGTTTACCTCCCGTTCCTGACATCAACCCTTACAGATTTCCCCCATGGATCAAACCAAAAATTAAATCTGATCTTTCTTTAACTAGAAACACAAAGCAAGAAACCCAACCTGAATTATTAAAGACCCTTTTTATAAACTAATACATGAAATATACAATAACCACAACATAATTTATACAGATGGATCTAAATCATCAACTGGTACTGGATCCGCTTTTTACCACACACAGAAAAAGGCAAAATACAAGCTTAGTAATATAAATAGCATACACACTTCCGAGTTATTTGCAATCGCCAAATTTCTAGAATATATCAAGAATCTTTCTCCAAAACGCTGGGTTATAGCTACTGACTCAATAAGCTCCATACATTCCATCAAAAAGTATTTTTCACCCATGATATTAATTACACATATATACACAATTTAATAACAGAAATTGAGTATAAGGGCCATTCATTAATATTTTTATGCACACCTAGTCATATCGGAATAGATGGTAACGAAAAAGTAGATAAGTTAGCAAAAGCAGCGACAAATTCAAGTAACATTGATACATATATGTACTCAAGCTGAGACATAATTCCACAAATAACAAATACCGTTGAAAACATGATACAGATAGAATGGGATATGATGGAAGGTAACAATAAACTTTATGAAATCAAACCTAAATTCTTTACAAAATGCACTATAAATAGCACTGATAGGAAAACCATGGTTATCTACAATAGACTTAGAATTGGCCACTCTAGATTAACCCACGAACATCTCTTAAAAAATGAAGATCCTCCATACTGTAATGATTGTCAAACTCCCATTACTATAAAACATGTAATCTCCGAATGCCAACAATATGCAGAAATTAGAAAAACATAATATTTCATTGGATTTTAAAAAAGCTTTAGCATGTACAGATAAGAACATAACAAACATTATTAATTTTCTGAAGGAGATCGGACTATATAATAAAATATAATTTAATATGGAATGTTAAACGGCGCTAAATGGCCTCGCTGCCGATGCGCCTTAAACCCAAAATTTCTCTCTCTCTCTCTCTCTCTCTCTCTCTCATTTAAGGTTATCCTTAATAAGACCGGTAAATAATTTCATGGTGGAGCATAGAGGGATTATACCCCTGTAGTTCTCTGGGTTGATTTTTTGTCCATTTTAAAGATGGGTATGATGACGCTTTTGTGCCAATCGTCGGGGATTGTTTGTGAGCTTAATCTTGAATTGAAGAGTTGCGTTAGTTTTTTTGTGAGTTCATTACCACCATACTTTAGAAGTTCGTTGGGTATATTATCCACACGCGGTGCTTTTCTTTTTTTAAGCATTTTTGTTTTGTTTTTTACTTCTTCTTCCGTGAATTATTGGGACAAATTCTTCTTCTATCTCCTTAGCCCTCATTTTTGTGTCTTGGTGCAGTGACACGCTTTTAGTTTGAATGTATTCGTTCAAAGGGTTCCGATTTTTAAGCATATTCCATACTTCAATTCCATATAAATGGTGTTGCATGTCGTTGGTGAATTTTTCCAATACTCTAGTTTAATCCGTCGTATCTCTGCGTAAGATTATCTTGCGATTGTGTGCTTTTGTAAAGCAAGTAGCTTTTTCTTATTTTATTGGATAGCCTTTTAATCTCCTTGCAGAACCATGGTTTGTTTTGGTTTTGGCCATGCAGGTTAATTTTTCTTTTTCCTAGGGATTCTTCCGCGGCTTCATGGATACACGCTTTTCATAGATTTAAATAGTATTAAACTAGTTCAAAGGAAAAATAAAGGTGAAAAGCTTATATTATATAAATACCTGAAAATTTAAAAATGTACCTGATAGTAACGGCCATAAAAATGGCATCTAAAATCAACTTAGGTTGGAACTGCTGCATTTTCTAAACCTGGCTAACCACAACAAAGTTACACTTTCCTGGGTGCTCGGACACTGGGGAATACAGGGCAATGAAAAATGCAGACTCCTGAACAAGGAGGCTCCGCACCCAAAGTTTGTGGGTCCTGAACCTGTTTTTGAATAAAAAGCCTCGGTTCGTGGTACATGACCTCGGTGGATTCAAACACAACATCAGTCATAATGGAACCACATTCCAAGGCAAAATCACACTAAATCAGTTGGAATCACCATCGAAAGCATTGACAAGTAACTACTAAAACTAAATAGGAATCAGATTAGAATAGTGACAGGTTTAATAACCGGACACTGCACCCTAAGAAAACATTTGCACACTATGGGCATCTATAGAGAAGAACCCATTTGCAGACTATGTGACGAAGAGGAAGAGACAGCCTCTCACATCATATATGAGTGCCCTGCACTTACATACTGGAAATCAAAACCTCATGGTGGACACTAACCACCAGGAGGCTGGAGACCAGAAAAGAACAGTAAAAGGGCTACTACACTGTCTAAGGTGTCAACCCTTTTAACTGAAACAAATACAAGAGATACAACAAGCCCTGAGGCTGCAGTGTCGAGGCGGACAAAACCTTAACTTGTGTATTTAGATTATCAATCAATCAATCAATCAATACCTGAAAATTTAAAAATGTACCTGCAAATGGTATAAATAATGGCTTTTTTTAACTTAGGTTGGAACTGTTGTATTATATAAAAAAATATGCGTCGCATGCCCTTACATATTGCAAAGGTAAAATTTATTAAAAGCCACTTAATTTAAGCTGTTTAATGGTCGCAAGAGATCGGATATCCCGTGGGGCTGATAGGGAGAGCCAAGGGCAAAGCTAACTTAAATTTATAGTTGCTAGTTGTTGGTATCTGAAAAACAAGGGGCTGCATCGTAACCCAATCTTAGTAACAAAGAGATCCCAAGAACTCTGTTTAGCCCCGTTGCGATAAGAAGACGTTAGTTTAATCAAATAGACACACCAGTTTTATTCTATTAAGTAAGTACATTTCTTTAAAGTTTTTCGCAAACAATAGCAGTCATAATGAGAAAAATGTCAAATAGGTTTTCAGGTATTAGAAGAAAATTTGAATAAATGCAGTGCATTTTAAAATGTAGATGTGCATGGTATTTTCGGGAAAGTCGACATTTTTTTTGGAACCTATTTGATTTTTGATGTCTTTTAAGAATATTTTTAAAGGTAATGTTGTTATACACAAGTATTTCAGGTGATTTCTTACAGTCTCATTTTCTGAATAATGAATAATAATTTAGAAATAGACGAGAAAATATGTAATTAAACTTTATTGTACGCTTACTATTTAACACACTTAATAAAAGGATTAATTAAATTCGACAGGTATGTATGTAATATGACTGGACCTAAATTTTATTCACATATAATAATTGCGTTTTTAAAACAAATATACAAAATTTTAGAGGTGTATGTATGTTTGTATGTTTTTACAGGGTGACAATTTTCAAACGAACGGCATTTAATATTTCTTGAATTGATGATCTTGTTAAAATTCGGCGAAACATGTCAACTTAGATATCAAGGGGTAAAACTTTTGAGGCATATGTTATTTTTTTAAATCCAACCCCTTCACGCCCAGGGCAACTACCCCTAAAATTTTAAACAGCAATCCCCACTTTTGCCACCATTTTTTAAATCTACATGTAATTCTAGGTTAGATATATTACTTTTTTTTTGTCCAAGTTAAAGTACGTGACCTCACAAGTGTTTGAATTATTTTAAATTTATTTTATTACAATATACATTTAAGTTTCATTCCATAAGTTTTCAAAGGGGTTACGTTTACTACACTGCCCCAACTATTATATTTATTAAATTACAAAAATGTTTAATTCCAAATTACGATTGAAATTAATTATTAAATTTATATTTTGCCGGTTTACAATTTTTTGTAGGTCTTTTAACAGCTCTTTTTTCAATTTCTGATAACATTTAGAGCTGGTAAACAAATAGTTTCTTGTGCAACGCGTTCTTTAATTTCTATTCGATTCTTTGATTTGGTTAGTGAAAATAAGCTAAAAATAGTTATTGTTGTTTACTTTTCGATTTCTTTTTTAAAATGGTTTACACTATTAAAGAACGCGTAGAAATGATTTTTGGTTTACAAAAACGGCGGTTGTTTTTAATGAAAGATATCCTGGGAAAAATGTTCGCCATAAGTACATCCGATAGTTATTAGCTTAGTTTTAAGAAACTGGATCTGTTGCCAATAAAAAGAGGAATAAACTATATTTTTTAAATGAGGCCAGTCAAATTTAAGTTCTTGGCCAATTTGCGATGTCTCCTACAATGGCGCTTTGTCAAGCTGCGGAACAAACTGGACTGTCGCGTAAATAAGTCAGAAAAGTATTAAAGCTCCATAAATTTTACCCCTACAAGATACAAATAACTCAAGTATTAGGGAATGATGACCCGGACAGACGGATATCAATCCTCACGTCATTAGAGAAGGACATACGCAATATCCGCAAAAAAGTAATGTTTTGGCTGAAATATTGGGCAATGTCATCATTGGTCCTCTGTCCATAAATGAAAATTTAAATGGTGAAATTTATGCGGACATGTTAGACCAAAAAATAGAACCTAGTGTAATTCACGACGTGAAAAATCAAAGGGACGTCGATGGAAACCTTGCTTTGCATAAACATTTATTGCACTTCCAGCAGGACGGAGCACCTCCTCACTATGTACGCCCAGTGAGACAGTGGTTGGATAGCCATTATCCAGAGCAGTGGATTGAAAGAATTAATAGAAAACCTCCAACAAAGGATTATACAGCAATGTTGAGCTATTTCACCAGAGACATTCCAGAAGGTCCGCAAACACTTTGAGTTTAAGTTGAACAATTTATAAAGTAACTAGGTAAGGTTAAACTAGGTTAAGAGGTTCAGTATGTCGATACATTATTTACCATTATTTTTATTCTAACAAAAAAAATAAAAAAATAAAAAAGCGAGTAAAAAAGTGATGACTCTAACCTAAAATCAAATATTGATTTCAAAAATGGTGCAAAAGCGGGGGTTGCTATTTAAAATTTTAGGGGTAGTTGCCCTGGGCGTGAAGGGGTTGAATTTTAAAAAATAACAGAAGCCTTCTTGATATCTAAGTTGGCTTGTTTCGCCGAATTTGCACAAGACTATCAATTCAAGGAATATTAAATGCCGTTCGTTTAAAAATTGTCACCCTGTATGTGTATTTGTATATATGTTTGTCCTCGCATTACTTCGAAACTATAAATCGAACTATGACCGTTCTGTTTTTATTGGCTTACATTTACTTTAACTTAGGAAACAGTTAAGACTTTAAGTAGTTTTTGTGATATCTATGTATATAGGCGAAACGTAACTCATTCACTGACTAATCAGGAAATATCGAAAACAAGTTGACCTATGAAGATGAAATTTTGCACAAAGATGGATTTTGAGTAGAAGACGTAAGCTGATAGAGGATTTTAGGAAACACCTGCCAAAAAAGGGTAAAATGGGGGATAAAAGTTTGTATGCAACTTCGTTGTTCATGGACTTAGAAGTATGAAAATCGGTATAAAGGCTATTGATTACAATAAAAAAATGATCTGTTTTAACATCTTTAAATTTTAAATAGAACTCTTGGGGGTCAAAATAAAAATATTTTTTTATAAAACAATCGTCATTTTAATATGGGAGCTTTTATTTAGGCTTCTGAGTAAACAGAAAAATAGGACACGTCAGTTAAGAGATAATTTTAGGAAACTCCTTTCCTAAAGGAGTACAATGGGGTTGGCAAGTTTTTATGGAACTACGTCATTTCTGGACTTAAAAGTATGGAAATTGTTATGTAAACAATTAATTACGATTAAAAATTATCGGTTTTAAAATTTTTAGGTTAAAATGAGGCTGAAAGTTTATATAGAAAAATCGTCATTTCTGAAATTTTAAATTTGAATGTTGATAATTAGGCATATGATTACAAGAAAAATAAAAAGTGATAGTATTTTTAAACTTCATCTCCACAGGGGTTAAAAAAGGGGATGAAAGTTTGTATAAGAAATTCGTGCTAACTTATTCACAAACGTCATTACTAAGAAGACGGATGGAGTGGGAGAGAGGAAATCTCCCGCGGGAACGGAAAAAAACGACCAAAATCATGTAGTTTACGCGGGCAATAAACAAATGGACCAATACTTGTAAGTGTAATGCCCTGGCTTATTGATATGAGCTACAGATGTGTTGTCACAGGGAAAAGATTTCAAAATCTTGGGAAAATTCTAGTGCATATGTAAAACTCACCAACAAACTCTTTAAGTATCTACAACAAAACTGATTTTACTTATTACTATTACAAAAGAAAAATTCCTTTATTTACTTAAAACCAAAAATTAAAAATAAAAATAAAATTAAACTTAAAAAGACTTAAAAAAACAACTTAAAATTATAAAATAATATTTTTTATACTAAATTATTTAACAAGAACAAAATTGTATGTGGGTACAAAACAAATTTTTAGCCTACAATTTTTTTGAGATTGGTGCCAGAACTTAACAAAATTTCCACCAAATATATAAAAAAATATTGTTAAGTAAAATGTCTTCTCCACATTGTTTTGTATCGAATGTTTTGTTTATATTTTGATTAACATTTTTATTCGATCGCTTTAATGGCATCGATCTTAAAAAAATTTAGGACCATAATTACTTTTTTACTTTTTTGTTGGATGTATTATAAAATATTTTCTAATTTAAAGCTTTTTTTCGAATTTCCGTTTTATTTTAGATTTAATACTGCCTGGCACTAAAATAAAGATATATTCCTTATAAAGAAATAAACTCTCTTATTTATTTTCTTTATATTTAGTGCCCATAAAACTTTTCCATGATTGAAATAGCTATACAGCTCGGCAAATATATATATTTATTTGTCTAAGGACTGTACAAAATACAATTACTGAATTTGGACTAAATAAGCAATACAGTTATGTGGTTCAATCTAAAAAATCATGTATTGACAAAAGGGCTTCTTATTGGAGTCGTGTTGCCAATAGGTATGTTGTATTTCTAGTAATTGTAATCTAGTCACTAAAGGTATTTCCTTCGAAATCCTTATAACTGAATTGATTTGCTGGAAATTTGGAATTAGCAATTAGTGGCATTTGCTTAAATAGTAATCTCTTTATTTTTAATCATATGATTACAACGTTTCCACCCTTATTAACCAAACCTTGCAATTAAGAAAACTGTATTTTATGTATGAGGAACTAAAAATTGAAATAAACATAAAAACAAAAAATATACAGTATGGGTTTTTTAATGTTTAGAGGTTTTAGTTTACAGTGTGCTAAAAAACTTTTTAGGAGAACATTGTAGACGGAGAGCTAGAGCTGAAAAATCATCGTCATCAGTAATATGGGGTTTCTCCAGTAAAACATGTTCATTTAGTATTGTTAATTAGGTTCTCGCGCCGGCTGACAAACCAATTGAATACAGGGGGTAGCAATAAGGGATGAAAGTTCAAAATTTTTGGGAAAAAAATCGTCATAGATAATATGTCAGCCATTTTGGCCACCTAAAGTTGAGCCCCTAAGGTGTCTTAATCCAAAAGGGCTGACAGTTACGTAGATACCGAGGGCACACTAACCACAACAATTTTTGGTTTGATTTTAAGAAGAAAACTTCTTATGAACGTATGTTCTAAACGTCCTAAGTTTTGAGATACAGGGTGGTGAAATTTTCAAAAATAAATCAATTATTATAATATCAGTAATACCACTTTAGATATTTTAATATATATATATATATATATATATATATATATATATATATATATATATAATAATATATATTGGAAAAATATATATATATATATATATATATATATATATATATATATATATATATATATATATATATATATATATATATATATTATATATATTATATATATATATATATATATATATATATATATATATATATATACTATTTTAATATCAAGAGGCATTTTTTGGTATACTACATTTTTTTATTTCCATCAGTGGCGTTCGTATGGAATTTCACCTGCCTATTTTAGCACATATTAATGGTACGTCATTGATTTATCTTAAAATAAAAAATATTTTTGATATCCTTAATGATTTATAAGCAAAGTTGATCCCTGGATTTTTTTCAATCCGATGCACGGTTTTCGCTTAAAAAAATAAAAACCATTTGATGATCTAAAATCTATGAAGAAATATTTTTTTGAAACTACTAAAATATGAGCAATTTGATCTCTGTTTTTATCCAGCATGGTTTCCCTAAAACTAAATCTAGATATTTTTTTGCATAATGATATTGTTTACCGATAATGTTATGATCATGCAGAAAAATGGTTTTTATTTTTTTAAGCGAAAATCGTGCATCGGATTGAAAAAATCAAGTAATCAACTTTGCTTATAAATAATTGGGAATTTCAAAAATATTTTTTATTTTAAGAGAAATTAGTGACGTACCATCAATACCTGCCATAATAGGCAGGTTAAATTCCGTACGAAGGCCACTGGTGGAAATAAAAAATTTAGTACACTAAAAAATGCCTCTTGATACATTGTACATATGTGCCAAATTTTATTAAAATATCTAAAGTGGTATTACTGATATTAATAATAAATGATTTATTTTTAAAAATTTCACCCCCACTGTATCTCAAAACTTAGGACGTTTAGAACATACGTTGATATGAAGTTTTCTTTTTAAAATGGACCCCGTTTACTGCCCTCGGTATCCACCTAACTATCAGCCCTTTTGGATTTATACACCTTAGTCAACTTTAAGTGACCAAAATGGCTGACATATTATCGATGACGATTTTTTCTCCAAAATTTGCACTTTCCCCCCTTATTGCTACCCCCTGTATCCAATTGGTTGTCAGCCTGCGCGAGAACATAATGAACAATACTAAATGAACCTGTTTTACGAGAGAAACTCCATATTACTGATAACGATGATTTTTCGGCTCTAGCTCTTAGACCATTGTGGCTTTTATGATACACGGGAATATCATTTTTTAAAGGTTGTTTGTAAGCTCTTTGAGAGTCCCTGCATGGTATGGATACATACCTTATTGAGTTTTTACCCATTGCATTTTGGTCAGGTTCATTTGCTGTTTGTTGCCTATTATTATAAATAACATTTATAAATTTTTTGAGTAGCTATTTTTGATAAAAATATTTTAAGCTTTGTTGATAGCCTTAAGTTGGTATCCAAGCTGCTCAGTTTTATAGCTCTGCCGCAAGACCTACAATCATAGATTTTTTTGTGCGATATTGAATGTTGCGAAAAATAATTAATATATCGTCCAGACCAGGTTTTTTATTTATACCATTCTTTTTATTATTATTGTTTTTGTTGTGTAACGTCATATCTAGAAAATTTATTTTACTGTCGTTTTTAGTTTTTACGGTAAATTTGGGATTTTCGTGAAAGGCGTTAAAACAGTTAAGAATGTAGTCATATTTATTTATGAGAACTCCTGTTAGACAATCATCCACATATCTGAAAAAGAAAGAAAGCTGAAAATTAATTTAATTTCCACTTCCTCCAATACCATTTAAGTTATAACACTGGATATAGAGGAGCCCATTGCATATCCTTCTACTTGTTTATAAAAGTTATTTTTATACATAAAATATATTGATTTAAAAGTTAATTCAATGGCTTTTAAAACTTTGGTTATTACTAAGTCTGTTTGATTTGTAATTTTGCTCCATTTTTGCAAGTTCTATTGGTATGTTTGTATACAGGTCACTCTCGCAACCGTATTTCAAGCGGAGGTATTTGCTATTGAGATGTGTGCTAGATCGCTGGTTGATCGGCACTGCACACGTAAGACAATTAAAATATTCTCCGATAGTCAAGCAGGTCTTAAGGCTCTTGAATCCAGCCGGTGCAATTCGAAAACCGTCTGGAATTGCAAGGATGCGCTGACCAAACTGGGTCAAAACAATAAGGTTACACTACTGTGGATACCTGGACACACCGGCCTAGAGGGTAATGAATCCGCATACCTCCTTGCCAAAAGAGGGCCGGAGACAAAATTCACAGGACCTGAACCGGTCTTCGGTATATCTTATGAAACGGCCAAGCAGTTCATATCAGCTTGGACACAAAGAGAAAATCTTCGGTACTGGCATGGACTTCCTGGTCTCAGACACTCGAAGGCCTTCATAAGTTCACCGAACCAACAATGTACTGTCAAACTACTGGAGCAATCAAGGGTACACCTTAAAACTCTAGTGGTACTGTACACGGGACACTGCAGATTAAAATACCACATGCACAAGATCGACCTAGCGGAAGACGCCGAGTGCCGCATGTGCATGGAGGGGGATGAATCGGCAGAACACATACTGTGTTCGTGTCCAGCAATGGCACGACTAAGATTCGCAATCCTCGGCAATGACACCTTGTTGCCGGGGGAGGTGAAAGATCTTTCTCCCAACAGGATCATCAGATTTATTAGGAGTCTGGACCTGGTGGGAGAAATATAAAAAGATGTGAGCCACAATAGCCCGATCGGTCGCGGTGGAAGGGTGTTATATCCACTCACTTTAAACCTACCTATCTACCTACCTTGTATACAGAGAAACCACATCGAAAGATATGAAAATGTGGTCATTTGGCATATGATGTGCGATGTTTTTTTACAGTTTATAATTTTTGGGGACAAACGCGTTTTAACATAAAATATTAAACACAATAAGAGTATACTTTTAATACAAAAAAATATTACCAAAGTAGATTATGTGACAAAATTGTCCTAGAAAAATATAAATGGATCTTTGATCTAAAAGGATAAGAAGTAAAATTATATTTTTTGGGTATCTTTCGAAGTGGTATAAAAAATAGTTTTATCAATATAGACAATTCCTATTAAAAGTCATACTCTCACTTAACCACATTGACAGGGCGATCCTAAATACGTGTTAATAGTTTAGAGAATCTTTTGTTATTCGTCCATTACCGTATGTTTCCGCTTAAGCCATTTTAAAATTATTTTGTTGTTAATACTGAAAAATAACTTAATGTTTAACTTGAACAGTTTTCCAAAAAAACTTTGCCCGTTTAATACTTCCTTACTTGTTTTTTAATATAAACTAATTTAATTTTCAAATACAGGCCAATACACCTGTTATTAAATAATGTGATTGGTAAGGGGCACTCAGCTAAATTATTTGAATTAATTGCAATTATCGGATATTTGGATCAATCTGACCATTCGTAATAAGCTTGAAAGCCTGATGCGTATATTAGTCAATGATAATATTAGACAATAGTAATTTCGACAATTTCTGATAGCCTCTTTGTGCTTGTGGCTTTTGGTATATATCTAGCAGCTTGTCAAGAAATAACTGTAATTCGTTTTTAAGAACAGAAGTTAGAAATGGTAAGGCGCTGATTGAAAATCTAAAGTCAGTTTTTTCGGAAACGCCAGTTTTTGAGTAATGATACCTACTCTGACCCGTTCATAAAACTGCACAGTCTTTCTCGATTTTTTTCTTAAACTGGCCATAGTCGAACTAAATAGTTTTTTGATAAAACAACTCACTCTTTTACCACACGAACGTGAAAGAGAGAAAGAGAGAGAGAGAGAGAGAGAGATATTGATCTAAGACACATCAACTCGTAAGGATTTTTTTGTGTCTAAAAGAATTGTATTTAAAATCGAGGTGCCAAAAGGCGACATAGATATATAAAGACGCAGTACAAACGTTAATTGGTACACAAAGAAGTATAAATATCACAGTAGTTATAAGCAGTTTTACGTGGTCATATACATATGTTTCTGTGCGTATGACACCTAAATATGATCTATTAGGAATGAGGCTCTAAGAAAGGAAATCATCTTCTTAGTGTTTTTGTAAGAAAGCTTCTCTGTAAGAGAGCCTTAAATGTCATGATTGTACAAGATGTGGGAGTATTTGGGACAGAAATCTAATATATGCTTAATTGTGAGGGTGATCTCACTGATATCACAGATAGGAGGGTGGATCGGTCGATTAAAAATTCGTGGGTCAGTCTAGTGTGGCCAATTCTCAGTCTGGTCATGAGCGAGAGAGAGTGTCTAGAGAACTTCCCTAAGGGGGTTTTTGTGAATATGGTGTCCTTAATCTCGTATAGCTTGTTGTCCTTTAGTTGGAGGTCCTATTCAAGTTATAATATGGTCTTGACCACCCCACTTGCCCTTTAAAGGACTCTTGGACTTGGGGTCTTATAGGTCCTATAGTACGTTTCGAGTTCTGGGCGGTGAGTCAGTTTTCCTTCTTCCTCTTCCATCTTTCTCCTTTAGTTTTCCTTCTTTTTTTTCTTTTTCTTTTTCTTTCTCTTTTTTTTTCCACTCTAGTAAAATTTGGAAATAATGATGATGGCACACCCGAACGTAAAGTTATCCGGAGGTAAAATACCCCTTCATTCGGTTCTCCGGGCGAGGGGTACATTTGGGGGGCCACCATCGAAAAGTCTGATATCCTTCACAAATATATGTGGGCTTAACTCCAACGTAAACTCTGTTTACCATTATCTTCAATCCTTTAAATCCCACATACTATTTCTTACCAAAACCCAAATAAGTCCCAAAACAGCAACCAACCACCTGCTTTTCCCAGGTTATGAACTCATTTCATTTTTTCGACCCCATGGCGGCGTTTGTGCTTACGTTCGCAACGACCTGGCTTGTGCTAGGATTTCTAACCTCGAATCCGGTAGGCCCGATATTCTTTGGCTTAAACTAACTTTCAGATCTTCTACCAAATTCATCTGCTGTATTTACCGCCCCCCGTCTGACAATTCCCACAACGAGTTCTTTGATTTCCTTTCAATAAAGATTGACAATATTATTTCCCAGTTTTCATTGGCCGAAGTAATCGTCCTCGGGGATTTTAATGTTCATAATAAGGATTGGCTAGGCTCTACAAAAACTGACACACAAGGCAGAGCAGCAGAAAATTTCGCAATCAGCAACTCGCTCACCAATCTAATTACGGAACCTACCTACTTTCCTAGGGTTCCCACCCATAATTCTAACCCTCTAGATATCTTTTTTACTTCCATCCCCGAACTCTTTCAAGCATCAGTAACTGCTCCCCTTGGTCGCTCTGACCATGGTTTGGTCACCGTATCATACTCCACACATTTTGAGGCAACTGAACGCATGCCGCCACGAACCGTCTGGCACTACAATTCGGCCGACTGGGATGGTCTGAGAGATTTCTTTGCCAGCTATCCTTGGGATCCTACCTGCTTTTCTACTTTCGATCCTTCCGAAATATGTAAACAAATTACCGAAACAATTCAACTAGGCATTGAGACCTATATTCCCCACACTAAAAAGAACCCCATAAGTTCAAATCATAAACCGTGGTTTTCTAAATCCTGTGACAAAGCCAGACTTTCAAAAATTCAAGCCCACAAAAATTTTCTTTAAAACCCCAGTCCCGAAAATCGACAGGCTAGCATCAAAGCGAGAAATCAGTACAATCAGACCATCTCAGAAGCAAAAGACCGTTTTAACAATCGTATAAAAGATAAAGTTCTCTCTTGCTCAAATGGCAGTAAAGCTTTCTGATCCTTTGCCAAAAATATTAGTCAGAACTTTTGCACAAATTCTTTTCCACCCCTAATCTCTGAAGATGGAATTATCTCTACCTCAAAGAAAAGCCGAACTATTTGCCAAATAATTTGCTGCCAATTCTACTCTTGATCCTCCTAGTAATCTTCCTCTTCCAACAGTTGTCCCGGTTTCTCATAAAATGTCCAATACAATTTTTAAAGTCAAACACATCAAGCGTATTCTTTCTTCTCTTAATACTAAAAAATCGTCTGGGCTGGATGGCATACCAGCAATCTTCTTAAAAAATGTGCTCCCGAGCTTGCATCCATCCTAACTCGCCTCTTTCGAATCTCTTACGACACGGGCATTTTCCCGGAGAGTTGGAAAGCTGCACGTGTGCAACCTGTCCCCAAAAGGATGCAAAACTCTCCCTTCTAACTATAGACCTATATCTCTTCTTTCAGTTGTTTGCAAAGTAATGGAAAATTTCATTAATTCCTAAATCTTAAGGTATCTGGACAAACATAAGATCTTACATGATAGACAATATGGATTCCGTCACAGATCTTCTTTCCTTTGTCTCACACAACTGAAACAAGTCCCTTGAGTTTCTTGGTGAATTCCAGATCGTTGCTCTTGACATATCCAAAGCTTTCGATCAGGCCTGGCATGATGGGCTTCTTAACAAACTTCCTTCTTATGGTCTTCCACCTCAGCTTTGCTCTTGGCTTTCCAGTTTCCTTACTAATCGACGTATATCAGTTAGTGTAGATGGTCATTCCTCCAGCTTCTACCAAAAAATGCTGGAGTGCCCCAGGGCTCAGTGCTGGCACCCGCTGTTTCTTCTACACATTAACGATCTTCTCTCTTCCACAATCAATCCCATTCATAGTTTTGCTGACGATAGTACCCTCCACTTTAGTATTCAATTTCTAAAGCCACCATGTAATTCTGATTTGGAAAACAAGCGCAGGTTAATGCAGATATCACTTTCACAAGACCTTAAACTTATCTTGGATTGGGGCGCCAAAAATCTTGTTCAGTTTAATGCCTCGAAAACACAGTCATGTTCGCTGTCGCGAAAAAAGTCTGCAAATGCTCATCCCTTACATATGAGTGGCCAAGTTCTCCAGAACAAAAAGTCGTTTGATCTTGTCGGCGTTACTTTTGAGAATAACCCCAACTGGCACAAACACATTTCATCCATAGCCTCGGCAGCTTCAAAAAAGCTTGGATTCCTCTTCCGAGCCAGAAAATATTTCTCTCTTCCAATCTATACACTCTGTATGTATCCCAAATCAGACCCTCTTTAAAATATTGTTCTCATGTCTGGGGAATGGCGTCCCCTACAACACTTAGCATTCTGGACTCCATTCAAAGAAGAGCCGTTCGTCTTATTAATGATCCAACGCTCACAGAAAGGCTTCCTCTTCTTGCCCACCGTCGAGCTGTAGGGGATCTGTCGCTCTTCTATGGGTATTTTCACGGCTTCTGCTCAGAGGAATTGGCCAGTATAATTCCTTCTCTGGCAGCTCCCAACAGAGCAACACGTAGTGCAACTTTTATGCATCCTTTTACAGTTCAGTTAGAGAGGCCCCGAACTTCCCGCTTTCTTCGTTCCTTCATCCAAGAGTGTCAAGACTATGGAACCTGCTGCCCGCAGAAGTTTTTCCTTCTCCTCCCAATCTCCAAATATTTAAGTCCCGTGTGAACAAACTCCCTCTCACCACACTTAAGACACCCACGGTACGTTAGTACTTAGGCATCAGCCTTCGTGGACTGTCCCATGATAAAAAAAAATACCAACATGGATGGGGATACAACATGAACGTATTTGCACGATTATTAGGTCATTATTTTATCAAGAAATATGCTTAAAAATTGAATTTTTACTTCTAAAAAAGGCAACGAAGCTATCCAGTGAACAGATTTTGGGTAAGAATATGAATGAATGTGGTTTTGAAATAATTTAAATGGTTGATATAAAATAAACAGCACTTAAAACCTTAATAATAGTGAAACAAACGCAATAATTCTGATTGAACAAAGGTAACAGACGATTAAAATAAGTAAGTTGTTGTTATAAATGTAAAACTAAACAATTTAAATGTTTGTGGCAACACAAATATATCAACATTTTTCTTATTTGTATGTTGAGCTCGTCAGTTCATAATTGTCAATCCAATATAATTTTTGTTTATTTTTGTGTTCCTGACCGTGTTATTAAATAATAAGTTTTATTTCTCTTAAGTGTTTTGCTCAATTTATTTTAATTTAAAATAAATAAAATCAGAACATTGCTTTGGCTGACCATCATCAGAATCTATATAGCAATAAAAATAACCTTGATGTTTTTATATAAATAAACAAATAGGAAACCTTTTGTATGCGTTCATAATTTATACTTTTGTTTTTCATAAAAATTACACTTTTCTACAAAAAAAAACTAATATTTAAAAAACGATAAAACTACTTGAAACTGTACATATTTCCGGGCTTCCAGCCCTAATAGGTAATAAAAAATTCCATTTTATTCCTCTGTAAATAGATCAATATACAGGGTGGGTAAACGAAAATGAGCAGAGGTCCTTTTTAGGCACTTTTTATCTGATTTAAAAGAAAAAACACAGGGAAACTTTTTTGTTGTATCTATCAACCCCTATCCGCGACCCCTTGAACAGAGCCACAACCCCTAAAATCTTAAATGGAAAGAGAGGTCCGTTGTACCTTGTTTAAAAGATCTTTCGATTTTCTTTATGTACATACTTACAATAAGCCGTTTTCATTCAGTGGTTTTCAAAATACAGAGTGTCCGAAGATCAGCAAAGTAATCTGATTTTTTGGTGCTCAAAAATATTTTTAAACAACAACAATGGGACCCATGCACTTTTATTTTAAAGAAATAACATCCTTACTCTAAGGCGTGATCCTTAACTGCAAAGCCTTGTCCAGGGTGCGTTACACCCCTAAAATGTAAGAAGAAGAAGAGGGCCAAGTAGCATCTCGTTTTAAAGTTTTTTTATTTTTCCTCACGGACGTACTTACTTAAGTTCATCTAGTGGTGAAAGGTCTGGTGATCGAGGAGGCCATTCAATGGCACCCCTTCGTCCAATCCAGCGACGGGGGAATTGAGCGTCTAAATAATCCCGAACAGCGTGTAATGAGGAGGTGCTCCTTCTTGCTAAAATATTATCTGGTCTTCTAAATATTGTCGATTATTTTTAATAATATTGGTTATTGCTGCATCCTCTTATAATTAAAGATACGTTTGTCCATCGAGATTTCCGGGTATAAAAAAGGGTTCTATGGGTCTCCAAGCATACCAACCCAAACATTCAAGTTCTGTGAATACTAAGTATGTATCTGGTAAAATATCCTAGGATCCTCATCAGACCAATAACGATAATTATGTCGGTTTACAGAGCCATTTAGAAAAAAGTGCATTTATCGAAGAAACAGATATTAATTAAAAAATTTGCATTATTTTGTGCTCTTTCGCTCATTATTTGACAGATTGTCGATCAAAATCATCTTCTTGTATTTCTTGAACCAGTTTAATTTTATAAGGGTGAAAATAATGGGTTTTTAAAATGCCACGAATACTTTCTCGATTAATTCCAAAAATACTTGCTAGCCTTTGAGTAATAAGAGTGAAATCCACTATTAGATGTCCTAAAACAGCTACCTCTGTAGCTTCGTTTCTTACCGGCTTCTCGATGTTTCTTTTTTTATTAGCTACAGATTCTGTTTCTCGAAATATCGTTACTAATTTAAGAACATACTTGTGGTAAACATTTCTACTTACATCTCATTTATTAAATGCTGTGCGTGTAGCATTCTGGTTATTTCCAGAAAACAACTCAATAATTTCTATTCTCTTATGTGTGGTATAAACCAATTTTGTTTAAGTAAAACTAAACACTAAACAAAATAAGAAGGAAAAAAGCAGAATATTTGTACCACAATGCCGGAAAGATCCATTATCTGGCAATAAGATAAGAAATACATATTTTCTTGATTATTAATAATTTAGTTTAAAGATTTTTTACTTATAATATGGGCTATAGTAAATCAATAGGTAAAAAATAATTAATGTAACTTTAAGGCAAGTTTATTAAACCCCTTTTGCTGGAAAAGACAATTTATTAAAAAAAGAATAATTCCATTTTATTTTTGCATAAGCACCCTGTATATCGAAAACCGCTGGAGGAAATAGGCTAATAAAGGTATGTCTATGAAGAGAAAAAAAGACCTTTAAAACGAGGTGCTCCTTGGCCCTTCTTTCCTTCTTACATTTTAAGGATGGAATGCACCCTGGACAAGGAGTTGCAGTTAGGGATCACGCCTTAGAGTAAAAATGTTTTTCGTTTAAAATAAAAGTACATGGGTCCGATGTAGTTGCTTAAAAAAATTTTAAGCACCAAAAAATCAGATTATTTTGCTTATCTTCGGACACTCTGTATTTCGAATACCACTGAATCAAGAACGGCTTATTGTAGGTAAGTACATAAAGTAAATCGAAAGAGCTTTCAAACAAGGTACATCTTGACCCCCTTTCCATTTAAGATTTCAGGTGTTGAAGTCGCCCAGACCAAGGGGTTGCTAAATGTTGAACTAAAAAGTTTCCCTCTCAAAAAAAAGTATATTAACCTCTCTGTATACAATACTAAGATTACCAGTGTCAGTCCTAAAATTCACAGTATTTTTGTTTTTTTTTTTTAATATGAATCATTTCTTTTAGGTTACTTTTTTTATAAGTTGTTTCATAATCTAGAATTTAAACATTTTTGGAATTAAAATTATGTAAGTTTTCTATTGCGTGATTATGAGAGAGGTTGAATTTTCTTTATTGTTTCTTATGCTTCTTTTATGTTCAGTTATTCTAATTTTTAAATATTGCTTTGTTTGTCCACTAACGGTTTTTGGACAATCGAGGGAATCGGAGTCTATTCTACAAATGAGATTTGTTTGATCTAAATGTGGAATTTCTGGTTTAAGTTTTGTGAAAAAGGATTTAGAATTATTTTGTGTTTTTTTGGATGCATGGATTTAAAATGGATTTAATGAAATAAAAAAAAGTATTAAATCCATCACCTGCAAGACTAATTTCAAAATATAAACAATATATATATATATATATATACATATATATATATATATATATATTATATAATATATAATATTATATACATGCTTTACTTATACATTCATAAATATTGAAAATAATATATTATCATATTATTATATATTATTATTATTATATATATATATATATAATAACAAAAATATTATTATATAAAAATATTATATAAAATATATATATATATATATATATATATATATATATATATATATATATATATATATATATATATATATATATATATATATATATATATATATATATATATATATATATATATATATATATATATATATATATATATATATATATATATATATATATATATTATATATATATATATATATATATATATATATATATATATACATAAATTTCCTTTTACTCTTGGGAATAGGTTAATAAAGCAAATGATAGAAGTTTATTGCAAAGTTTCGCAAAATTTTTTATTGTGCTTTTTCAAGCGTATGTATCTAAAAAAATAGAAATTAAAATTAAAACAGAATTAAACAGAACATCACACAATATTTTTACATAATTAAAAGATTAGTGTAAAACATGAAACAAATTACAATTTTAAAATCAACATTTAAAAAGTTCTAACTTAACACAAAATCAGGTACATAATAAAATTAATTTAAACAGGATGCCTACCTTGGAGTTCTGATACATTGTTATAACTAAAAGAATTTTGAATCTATGTCTGCTGGATTTATTTTTTATTTTATTGATATTTTTTTTAATAAAGGAAACCAAAAGAGATAAAGGCTTGCTATTTGCATATTTGTTTTTAGGTATGCTTTATACAGGGAAGTGGTTGCTGTTTTAAAATATTGTTTATACAGTGTGATAGGTGTATTAATATTTGAATATATAAAATTTATGGATTTATTAGGTTAAAATAGATTTGAATGAGATTGCTAATATCTTTTTTGTCGTTGACAGCTTCTCTCTCTCTCTTTTTATTTTGATCATTTCTTTGATTGTTAGTTAATTATAATTAGAATCTTGTGACAGTATTTTGGTTTCTTTAAAATCAAATTCATGTTTTGTTTGAGATTCGTGTTTATGTAGGGCAGTTGAAGCATTTTTGGTATATTTGTGTCCGTTTAGTCTATCTTCTAAGCATTGTGTCGTCATTCCAATATATTTTTTAGGACAATTTAGGCATGGAATGGAATAGATTAGGTTAGACTTTTTTTTCTTTGGTATTGGACTTTTTAAAGGTGTAAATAACGAGTTTACCAAATTATGTGCTTTATGACAAACAACCACGTTATACTTGGAAAGAATGTGTTTTATTTTTTGTGAGAGACCATCAATATAATGCGTAGCTATGTATTTGTTTTCTTCTTTGTTCTTTTCTTTCGGTGTTTTTTGTAATTTATTGTTACATAAAAATGTTCTTTGGTTGATAACCCTAGATATGGTATTTTTGTAAAGTTTCTGGTCGATACTCCGCAGAGGTTAAAGCAATGGCTCGATCGGTAAGACCTATTATAACAATATTTCTTTGATTTCTTGGATGACTAGAATTAAAATTGAGATAACGACCAGACCACGTATCTGTGGTATACCATTTAGTTTTAAGTTTTTGTTGTTTATTATCTCTTAATATTGTAAGATCTAGAAAATTTATTTGGTTGTTTTTTTCTATTTCTATTGTGAATTGTAACTTGGGATGGAAGTTATTAAATGCATTTAATATATCGTTAACCTTATCTTGTGGTACTGCTGTTAAACAGTCATCGACAAACCTTTTAAAGAAAATTATATTAAAGTCTAGGTTTTTAATTACGTTTTCTTCCAAATATTCCATCATGAGCTGTGCTACTGTAGAAGAGAAGGGTGAACCCATTGCACAACCATCTAACTGTTGGTAAAATGTATTTGCATATTGAAAATAATTATTATTAAAAGCCAGGTTTGTGCCTTCAATAAAATCATTTAGGTTAAGTGATGTATGTTCTTTTAAAAGATTGCATTTTTGAGTTATTATTTTTAAAACAAGTTCGTTTGGAATATTGGTATATAAAGATATCACATCAAGAGATATTAGTGAATAGTTATTAGGTATATGAACGGTATCAATAAACTGTTTAAAATTGAAAGAGTCTTTAATATAATATTCATTTTGTCCGCAAATTTTGGATAAACAGTTGGAAAGATATTTAGATATTTTGTAGAACGGCGATTGGATACAGGAAACTATTGGTCTTAGAGGTATGCCTGTTTTGTGTAATTTCGGAAGGCCGTATATTTCGGGAGCTACCGCGTTATGAATCACAAGATTTTTGGCCTCACATTCTGAAAGAACTTTTTTATTCAAAAGGTTTTTAATAAAATTATTATTTTTGACTTGGAAGGAATTTGTACTATCTCTTCTTAATTTTTTATAGGTGGTTGTATCATTGAGAAGGTTATTCATTTTTGTGTCATAATCTACCGAATTCATTATGACCGTTTTATTCGCTTTATCAAATTTAAGGATTTTAATTTGAGGATTTTGTTTTGTAAAATGTTTTGCTTTTTTGAATTTCTTTTGAATATCTTTTGAAATGGTGTGATTTGATTTTTTTTGTGTTTAACTTTTAACTGATGATTTGTCACTACGTTTACGATGTTTACACGCATTGATTCTTTAATTTCATTTGGTTTGTGGTTAATAATGCTTTCTACACTGGCAATGTAATCAATAGTTGGTAATTGTTTGTCATTGGTCACTAGTAAAGAAAATTTTTCACCTAAAGCTAAAACATCCGCTATATTGTCCGGAATTTCAGTATCCGAGATATTATGTATTCACTTTTCTGTATTAATTTTAACATTTTTAGGGGTTTGTGTTATAAGTTTATTTTTTTTGATTTTTTGATTTTACATAAGCAAATGTTTTTTCATATTTATTATTTTCAAAATTTTTAAAATCGTTTAGAATATTCTCGGGTATACTTGATGACACGAAAACCAACTGTCGGTTTATAGCTGTGTTTATTTCATTAATATTTTTTGTGGTTTCAGTTATAGTAAGCGCTAAAATTTTTAGTTTTGTTTCACCCATCAAATTTTTAAATTTTTCTCCAAGGTACGTACCTGTGAAGGTTATGTGTGAAGTATTAAAATTTAGGAATACTGGCATTGTATTCAAATGTTTACATCTTAATAAGAATATTCTTCTATTTTTCTGCTTGGCCAGCTTTTGGTACAATCTTGAGATTGCTTTTAATGAATTCGCCATTTCCGTACTATAACGCCTTTCCATATCCTTCAAAAATGTCATGTTTCTTTGATTGCAATTTTAACCCAATATATTTAATACCAAAGAAAAAAGTCTAACCTAATCTATTCCATTCCATGCCTAAATTGTCCTAAAAAATATAATGGAATGACGACACAATGCTTAGAAAATAGACTAAACGGACACAAATATACCAAAAATGCTTCAACTGCCCTGCATAAACACGAATCTCAAACAAAACTTTAATTTGATTTTATAAAAAACTAACAATCAAAGAAATAATCGAAATAAAAAGAGAAAAAGAAGCTGTCAACGACAAAAAAGATATTAGCAATCTCAGTCAAATCTATTTTAACCTAATAAATCCATAAATTTTATATATTCAAATATTAATACACCTATCACACTGTATAAACAATATTTTAAAACAGCAACCACTTCCCTGTATAAAGCATACCTAAAAACAAATATGCAAATAGCAAGCCTTTATCTTTTTTGGTTTCCTTTTATTAAAAAAAATATCAATAAAATAAAAATAAATCCCTCAGACATAGATTTAAAATTCTTTTAGTTATAACAATGTATCAGAACTTCAAGGTAGGCATCCTGTTTAAAGTAATTTTATTATGTACCTGATTTGGTGTTAAGTAGGAATTTTAAATGTTGATTTAGTATTTTTTCATGTTTTCATATTTTTAATTATGAAAAATAAGCGATCGTTTTAAATTTAACATTTTTTAATATTTCCAAAAATCAATAAAAGTTGCAAACTTTGAATAACTCCTATCATTTCCAAGAATAAAAGGAAATTTATAAA
The DNA here is from genome assembly GCA_019359885.1 of Listronotus oregonensis. Classification (NCBI taxonomy): domain Eukaryota; kingdom Metazoa; phylum Arthropoda; class Insecta; order Coleoptera; family Curculionidae; genus Listronotus; species Listronotus oregonensis. The sequence continues at coordinate 34,643 of JAHBCN010003991.1, forward strand.
TAATTGTTAAAAAAAAATATAAATATATATATATATATATATATATATATATATATATATATATATATATATATATATATATATATATATATATATATATATATATATATATATATATATATATATATATATATATATATATATATATATATATATATATATATATATATATATTTTAATAAAAAAGTGTTTTTAAGTGTGAGAAAATTAATAAAAGAGAACAGGTACTAGTTCACATAAATTTACACTAAGTTCCCTACAGCAATGATTTTAAGAAAAGCATACAGTCTAGCAACTAGATATGTAGCAAAATATAAGAGGTACCAAACGTTTCAATTTATTTTATTTCGTGATGAACAAACTTTAAAATTTAATTTAGTTTTTGTTTTTCTGTGTTATCAACTAATAAGTTTTATTCTTGGTGGGTTTTTAGGTCAACTTTTAAATCTTAAATAAATATATTACAAAAAATATATTCAATAGCACATTTGCTAAGAGGGTCTAAAATCTTTAGATTGGAAAAACGTGTTAAATTTCTGGAAAACGAAATTTTATTCTCTAACTTTATGTCGGAATTATCATACTCTGACCATTAAAGTTAAGGGTCACCCAATGAGCCCATTTTACGAAAATAAAATGTTTTAAAAGTAGGGTAATAAATGAATAGTCTTGAAATATCGCAGAGCTGCTTATCTCGCTTTTTTTATATAATCTGCGTTAAGGCCTACCAATATGAGCAATCAGAAGAGGATATAACTATTTATATTTTCTAAAAAAGAAATAATATGCTAATTATAGTACGTTTTTAAAAATATTTTTAGTTTAGAAATAATGGTTTTTCGGAGACTATCCAGGGATAAAAAATATAAATACAAAAATGTAGTAAAGCTAAAAACAAATATTGCGTCGAAATTTTTGTGTTTTAATTCGTTATTTTACATTTATTAAAACATTTAAAAATCAAAAATACAAGGCTAATAAGATTAATTAAATATACTATAAGTATATTAATAAAACCATGTAAATTTAAAAAGAGTGGTTCAAATATATCCACCGTTTAAGTTTCACAAATAATTATAGCAAAAATAATTTTTATTGTTAGATTAGTATTCATCTTAAAAAAAACTCCCAATAATGTGGAATCAGGGAAGTAATCTAAGGAGATTGTTAAATGCTTCTACTTCTGTACCTATTTAATTTCTCTCGACCTATTTTTTTAATATTATTTATATTAGTCATAGCATAAAGTCATGTTCGCGCTAGCGCAAATAGCTCTTTGTTTTGACCAATAACGTATATTTTTGTTCGTAGTTCTTGCCTATGCTTTTCTCAAATATGTATGGACTAACTATAGGTTTGAACTCTTTTGCAACAGAATAGTTTATTTAGTCTCATACCTCTGGGTGACATAGTGATCAGTGACCCTGCCTAGCACGCAGGCGACCCAGGTTCGATTCCCGGGGCCAAAGAGTCATATAGATGCAAACGATGCTTGCCGTGTCGAAAAATAGCTTTTTTTCTTTACACGGTCCACGAAAGCTGATGCCTAAGTACTAACTTACCGTGGGTGCCTTAAGTGTGGCGAGAGGGAGTTTGTTCACACGGGACTTAAATATTTGGAGACTGGGAGGAAAAGGAAAAACTTATGCGGGTAGCAGGTTCCATAGTCTGGACACTCTAGCGATGTAGAAACTAAGAAACCGCAAAGTTCGGGGCCTCTCTAATTGAACTGTAAAAAGATGCATAACAATTGCACTATGTGTTGCTCTGTTGGGAGCTGCCAAAGGAGAAATTATACTGGCCAACTCCTCCGAGCAGAAGCCGTAAAAATACCTGTAGAAGAGCGACAGATCCCCTACAGCTCGATGGTGCGCAAGAGGAGGAAGCCTTTCTGTAAGCGTGGGATCATTAATAAGACGAACGGTTATTCTTTGAATGGAGTCCAGAATGCTAAGTGTTGTAGGAGACGCCATTCCCCAGACGTGAGAACAATATTCTAAGGATGATCTCATTTGGGATATATACAGAGTATACATATTGGAAGAAGAGAAATACCCTCTGGCCCGAAAGAGGAATCAAAGCTTTTTTAAAGCTGCCGAGGCTATGGATGTAATGTGTTTGTGCCAGTTGAGGTTACTCTCAAATTTAACGCCGGCAAGATTAAACGACTTTGTTCTGCAGAACCTGGCCGCTCATATGCAACGGATGAGCATTAGCAGACTTCTTTCGCTACAGCGAACATGACTATGTTTTCGAGGCATTAAACTGATCAAGATTTTTGGCGCCCCAATCCAAGATAAGTTTGAGGTCTTTTGAGAGAGACATCCGCATTGACCTACGCTTGGTTTCCAGATTAGAATTGCATGGTGACTTAAGAAATTGAATACTATCAGGCTTATTGACTGGCTTGAGAAATTAAATGTTAGAGTAGAGGGTACTATCGTCATTAAAACTATGAATGGGATTGATTGTGAAAGAGAGAAGATCGTTAATGTGTAGAATGACGGAATGGGATGATAAAATGCGTTAAACATATAAAAACTTGACATCCACGGTACCTAGTATTTAGGCTTCATCGAGAGTCTCATATAAGCCTTTGTGGGCTGTCATAAAGAAAAACATGATCCAAAAATTATAAAAATGTTTTAAGAAGAACATAACTTGTTAACTAGCAGTTTTACCTTTTATGGTAACCAGACCAGGTTTATATCCCGAACCTTTAAAGTAAATATGGCGGTCAATTTTTTTACCAAAGACACAAATGTAACCTTTTAATATGATTTTTTATGTGAACTCCTTAAACCAACAGTGTTTAAAAAATCATTACATGCGTAGGTTTTATATGTATTTTTAAATATATTTTCCCGCTTTCTTTCATCGTTGCCGGACCCTGTATGTTATTAACGTGCGTTGTCAATCCTAATGGTCACAAAATCACAATTTTCTTAAAAATTAAAGGTAAACCAAAACATTTTTATTTATTCTAGCATTGTGCATTTTACCCAAAAATAGTTATTTATTACAAAATAAAACTCCTAACTTAAGCTATAAACTAGTAAAAATGTAAAAATATTGAGTCTTAATTATACAACATTAATTAATAAAGCATTGGCTATTTGTTAAGAGTTACTAACAATAAGACTCGTAGCCATTTTGTATATTAGGAGCTTTAGGCTGTCTGCCCCATTATGTGAGGTCAACTAAACTCAAATTCCTGATAATGGCAGTTGGTCAGCCTAAGGATTACATCAGAGAATATAGGGTTTTCATTAAGGATGATTTAATTAAGTAATAGGTGTATTGTTTCGTTACTAGGAAATTTAGTTCGATACAGGAAAAGTTTATTTTTTAACTAAAATGAAAAAATCATGATAAAATATTTAAACATAAAATAACTATGTTACTAAGAATAAGTTGATTTAAAAATAGTTGTAAGAAATCATTACAACAAAAAAACTTTGATAGTTATTTCTGTATGTCCTGACATTAGCAGGGGTAAGTCAAATCGGTCTTCTTTTCAAGAAAATAACAGAATATTTACTAGTTTTTTTACACAGTGTTTTTTAAAACGTCTCTTTTAAAATGCAAAAATACCTTTTAAAAAGATACACATTACTTTCGTATTATTAGTGATATAATATTGTTTATATTCCGACGTGTCATGATGACATTCTTGTGGATTTTATTTTTAGTGTCAAAATGGCATCCTTTATTAGAATGAGTACTATAATGATTTTATTAGAGTACTGAATACTATAATAAAAAAAATATCTAGGCATACTAGGCAAAAATATGAAAAATATACTGAAAACAACAAAATTCAACAATTAAAATTAAATACTACATTATTGCAATTTGTTAAATTAATGTTAGTCATAGGCATCAAAAGTGTCCCATTATTCTGGTTGTTAATTTGTAAATTTTTGATTTCTTGTGCAGAAATATTAATCGGTGATGATTTTTCTCCAAGAATGGATACCGAAATTATTTTTTTTTATTTCGGGTGAGTTTTCTATATATTCATCAGCAACTGTGTCACTTTTCCAGCTACCATGACTTTTAACAGTGTGAAGATCCACTCCGAAATCGGCCAGCAATGAAGCCGAAGACCTTTGGAAACAGTGACCAGTGTATTCGGCAGAATAAGGTAACTTAAAAAAAGCAATTGTCTTGCAGATGTTTTTTAAAATATGAATATCTACGGCTGCTTTGTACATTTGCTGTTTCTAAAGAACAAAAAAAAACGAGAATTTTTGGCATCGCTGTGTCTGGATTTTTTATCTTGGGGCAGTCCACGAAGGCTAATGCCTAAGTACTAACGTACCGTGGGTGTCTTAAGTGTGGTGAGGGGCGGTTTGTTCACAGCAGGTTCCATAGTCTTGACACTCTAGAGATGAAGGAACGAAGAAAGCAGGAAGTTCAGGGCTTCTCTAACTGAACTGTATAAGGATGCATAAAAGTTGCACTACGTGTTGCTCTGTTGGGAGCTGCCGAGAAGGAATTATACTGGCCAACTCCTCTAAGCAGAAGCCGTAAAAATACCTATAGAAGAGCGACAGATCCCCTACAGCTCGACGGTGGGCAAGAAGAGGAAGCTTTTCTGTGAGCGTTGGATCATTAATAAGAGGAACGGCTCTTCTTTAAATGGAGTCCAGAATGCTAAGTGTTGTAGGGGACGCCATTCCCCAGACATGAGAACAATATTTTAAAGACGGTCTGATTTGGGATACATACAGAGTGTACAGATTGGAAGAAGAAAAATATTTTCTGGCTCAAAGGCTTTTTTGAAGCTGCCGAGGCTATGGATGTAATGTGTTTGTGCCAGTTGGGGTTATTCTCAAAAGTAACACCGACAAGATTAAACGACTCTTTGTTCTGCAGAATTTGGGCCCTGCTCATATGAAGGGATGAGCATTGGCAAACTTTTTTCGCGACAGCGAACATGACTGTGTTTTCGAGGCATTAAACTGAACAAGATTTTTGGCGCCCCAAGCCAAGATAAGTTTGAGGTCTTGTAAAAGAGATATTTGCATTGACTTGCGCTTGTTTTCAGGATCAGAATAACATGGTGGCTTAAGAAATTGAATACTAGAGTGGAGGGTACTATCGCCAGTAAAACTACGAATGGGATTGCGAAAACTGTTCTATCATGTAAGATCTTATGTTTTCCAGATACTTTAAGATTTGGGAATTAATGAATTTTTCCATTACTTTGCAGAAAGAAGAGATATAGGTCTATAGTTAGAAGGGAGAGTTTTGGATCCTTTTTTGGAGACCGGTTGCACACGTGCAGCTTTCCAACTCTCCGGGAAAATGCCCATGTCCTAAGAGATTCAAAAGTTAGGTGATTGGTGCATAGGTTCGAATCAATTGCACCATATTTACATATTTGACATCGCAAGGCGTTACAAAGAGTTCTTGGGAAACATTGGTTTTTGTACTAGGTATTACAATTCTAAAAACAGTCCCTTTATCGTGTACATTTTCTAAGTTTTTTAGCTCCTCTCTTTGGCATGCTCCACTTATACCTATTATCATTGACACGTTCAATAGCAAATATTTTTCATTCTCCGCCTCTTGTAAAAACTTTGCAATATTTTCTTTAGTCAAAATTCTGAACTTTTTAGGTTTGTAGGAATCGGAGTTTCGTTTTAAAAACGCAATCAGGTGACTAAACTTACTTATGTCAACTTTTTTTTTTATTAACAATTTTGATATTTGACAATTCTTAATATCGAGTAATAACTCCATAAATTTAAAGACTTTTTTGTCACGGATTGTTCTTTAAAATAAGCTAAACGTACCTTTTCGTGCGCAATATTCTCAACATTTTTCTTGTGACACCAACTTTCATAATTTGTACAGGTTTTTTCGTATACGCTTTTAGACTTTTTAAGCATTAATCTAGCAACTGCCCAATTAGCTAAATTTTTAATTTCGAAATTTAAAGTTAACAATTTTGACATAAAGAATACAATTTAACAATTCCGTTTTTACCTTAGGTTGCTACGCACATTATTGAAATTTAACTAAGTTTGCATCACTTACTCAAATGCAACAAGAAATTTATTTTTAAAGAAATCGTCGGAATATAAAATTTTGTATGAAATTCGGATCATAAACAATAATTATGACACAAGTCGTGTTATCAGCTTCGGCTAACACCTTTGTTCAATTTTCAATGAACATGTTTTCTTTTTTATTTATTTAATTTCAAATACCTAACTCGCACGCCATTTTTCTGGCTCCTTTCGGTTAAAATTAGCATTTGTGGTGAATTCAAGCAAAAATAATGTAAAGTTGTGTCTTTGTGTCATTGTTTAGGTGTAAGCTTAAATTAATTCCAGTGAGTGGCTGTTAACGCGAGTAATAAGCCCCATTTATGACAAGCTTACCAGTATAGTCTGTCCCAAAGTATATCGTTATGGCTTTTGACGGACCATACCCCAATAAACCTTTAACGATTTTATTACCTATTGTTATTGGGTAAACCCATTTGTTCATAAGGGCAGGGGTGGGCCAGGTATTTCTTGAGTATTAACCATTAGGAATATAAATATTTTGGCTAATATTTTAATGGCAGTGTTGAATAACCGTTTGTGAACAGGTGGTGAAAAATGTGTATGAAACTTTAATCAGTAGAGGTCTAATTAAACAAGAAGCTTTAAAAGAAACCTATCTACTTACAAAAACTCCAATACCATCAATAAGGGATATTATTATTAGTGAAGAATTGAACAAAAGAAAAAAACGTAGTAATTTTTAATCTCACCGTATGGGCAATAGTGATCGGGACCTAATAAGAAGAAAAATATATTGTCTTTATGAAAGCGGAGTTATTCCTACCTTGGATAAACTGAAAAAGAAGCTAGACGAAGACGAAACCAATTTAAACATTAGCCGTAAAATGGGATTTAGTAGTAATGGAATCGCACAGATTACGCACTTGGAGATTTAATTACCTTCAACAAAATTAAAAGATATAGGTTAGAAAACAGATCCATAATTTACCTTGATGAAACATGGTTCAATACACACGACACAGTATCCAAAGGATGGGTTGATTCCAGTCAAAACTGTCAGACGAAAGCACCCTTTAAATAAAGGAAAACGCATTACCATAATACACGCTGGTTCATAAGACGGATTTGTCCAACTGCTGTTTTTGTCTGCAAAGAATATTAAGGATTCTAGCTTGGATTATCATGAGGATACAAGTGCAGAACTTTTTAAAAACTGGTTTCAAAATTATATTTTAAAAAAAATTCCAAACAACAGTGTTATTGTCATGGATAACGCAAGCTACCACAGCCGTCTGCTACACAAAGCACCAGCTTTATCAAGTTCAAAAACTGAAATCCAGGAATATTTGTTAGAAAATTATATTTATTTTGAATTCAATTACAAAAAAACGCAACTTTTGGAAGTCCTAAATTCATATGCAACCTATTAAAAAAAATCTTTATGGGATAATTTGGGTGAACAGGCTCATACTGTCTTACGGCTTCCTCCGTATCACTGTATGTTTAACCTCATAGAGCATTTTGGGAAACCCAAATAAAATCAAAGATCAGAGCAGAAAATGTTACGAATACTTGAAGTCCCAGTGTTATAAATTTGATAAAAATGTAATTACTAGCATACCAGTTGAGAGTTGGAAAAATTTACTACAGCACATTATAAAAATTGAAGACCTTACATTTCTATCCAAAACAACATAAATCCTATTGTAATTAATCTCAATGATTACTCTGATAGTAAAAAAAGAATTAGATTTAGATATTTAGATTAAAAATGTAATTATGTATAGATAATGCAGTTATAAATTTATTAAAAATTTGCATATATTTAATTTCTTAATGTAATTTTAAGATTATACTTACCTAAATAAACAATAAATTATAAATATTTATATTATTAAAGTCCGTCCCTAATGTTCTGTCCTTTAATACCTACCGATCCGCAGTTTTATTGCTGTCGGCAGGTATAGTCCATAAATGAAGGCAAGAGCTAACACGGTATACTTTGAGACAGACTATACCAGCATGTACGGCTAATTTAGATTTAATGAATTATTTAAAAATAATTCAGTGGTTTGATTAAAGGAAAATTGTCCCTTCTGGTCTTTCGAGGGAAAGTATAAGCGTGCAACCTTGTCTGATAACATAAATATCTAATATTATATACGACCACTTGAGAACTTGGCTGTAAAAGTGAATCAGCTGACATTGACATGTCAGACTTAAAAACATAAATAAAGGAATTATTTGAAATGAAAGAGGGAATCCACTACATGAACAAAAAATTTAAAGAAGAAGAAGCAAAAATGAAAGTATGCTCGATATGATACAAGAAGTCAAAAAACAGAATAAAATTATGAAAACTAAGTTAAGGTAATTAAAAGGCTATTCTAAAAAATCTAAAGTTAAAAATAAAAGTACACGAATATTCTATTCTCTATTCTATATTGAGGATATGAAGGATATTAAAAAGTCTCAATAAAAAACCAAAAGACTATATTAGTAAGTCCTCTTTAACATATTTTAGTGTTATTAAAAGAATATCTTTGTAACGGCAGGAAAAAAATGAATTATAGTAAAATTTTTAATTTGTCGCGATAAAATATTTTTTTTATTTCTATAGTTTATACTAAATATTATATTTTTACACGTTATAGAAGTTAAAGTTAGTAAAAATATATCTAAGATACTATTTTTTATTTTGCTTCTATCTATACTGATCTGATCTGATCTGTAAGTTTTAGAGGGTGATAATACCACAGCACCTAGACTTCAGTAGGATCAATCTCTTGTAGGCGGGAGATTTACTGCGTGTCAATCTATTGATTTAATATAGTTAACGATGTCTTTTTAAAGTTAATTGCTAAGCTACTATTTTTTATTTTGCGACTATCTATGCTATACATACATTTTACACAAACAAATAATATGCTCAATTATAAAATCTTTTACAATTTTCCAGATCTTGGTCTTTTAAACTATTTATAGATGTATTCAATAAACAAACAAGTTAGTGATAAATTTAGGTATTTAGGTATCAGCAGTAAGTGAAATCATAATAACAAACAACAGCAGGGGTTCGTTTTTTTAATGGATGTTAAGCACGCAGCAGAACTTTGTACGTACTGTAAGTTAAGCCCTTTCTAGGTGGCAATGCTGTTTAAAAAAAGAAAAGATATAAAAGTAAGATATTAGGTACAACGAAAAAATTAAACCAACTTTTGTTTTTCAAGGATTTTGTAGATAACATGCATAAGTAAGTATGTGAAACGTATAATAAAAAAGCATCTATCTTAAAAACCACGTGGCCTATAAAAATAAAATATAGCACATGGGTAGATTGTGAGTAGAATATATTAGCTAGAAAAGGATTTTAGGAATCTCACTCTCAAAAGGGGTAGAGCGAGGAGGATGAAACTGTGTATCGAATTTCTGCACTTCTGGATTTGGAAATTTAGAAGTACGAAAATAATTGATATGCAGGCTATTGATTACGATCAAAAATGATCTGTTTTACATTTCTAGAATTATATCCCTTGGGAAAGGGGTAAAATGGTGATAAAAGTTTGTACAAAGAAATTGCCATTTTTTAAGTTAAAAATATAGGAGTTAGGAATTTGGTAATAAGGCTTTTGATTACCAAGAAAAATTAAAAGTGGTAGCATTTTTCGACCTTAATTCCTTGAGGAGTTAAAAGGGTGGATGAAAGTGGTATGAGAAATTGGTACTAACTCCTTTACAAACTCTAGTTCTAATAGAAAATATTATCAAAAAAGAAGACGATAAAATAAAAAAATGCTCAAATACACATCGCGAAGTGTGTAACGGAAGACGGAGCACGGGGAGCGTGATGTGATGTGACCAGGAAGGGGACCATATACAAAAGGGTAGATGTCGTTGTCATACGTATCGTCTGTATTAATTTTTTTTGCGAAAACGAAAAAAAAACAACAGACACAATTGTGCAGTAAGCGCAGGTAAAAGTTAGTAAATAAATCAACGGGAAGTGTTGATTAAACCAAATTCTTCTTTAAGTTTTGCTATGTAAGTATTTTATACTCATTAGGAAGGAATAGTCATAAAAGTAGAACCACGCGATTTTTTACAAAATTATACCTAATATTTAAAAAATAGAACAAACAGTAAAAACATAATAAAGTAATAACGTTGTAGTCAAGACACCTACGGTACGTTAGTACTTAGGCATCAGCCTTCGTGGACTGTCCCAAGATAAAAAAACGCATTACCTATCGATCCTTAGGGAAGGATAAGTAAACAGATTGGCAAGCAAAAAGAAGTTGAGAAAGAGGAAATCAGAATATGCTGTTATTAATGAAAAGGATAATAGGGATCTTCCTTGAGCAATGCACTGCTAAGAGTTTTAAATATGGGTATAATTTAGAAAATTGTAGAATTTTATTTTATGCATCTAGTAGCACTTTCAACCTGTGTAGAGTTAATGTTTTGAAAGATCAAATTTCCTTTTATGAAGGAAGTTTTCATATTTTAAAATCTGACCCATTAAAAAAATTGAATAAGTTGAAAAGTGCTACTAAAATAAACATGTTTTATTGTATTTTTTTTAACCTAAACATCGTTGTGTAATGGAATAAGTAAATGCATTTATTTGATGCATACAGTGCAAATCTGGAATAGGTTCAATAAATCAAAATACTGAGACTTATTAATAGGTATTTTAAGTATCACTCTTTTTAGGAAATACATATTTATGCAGTATGTCTCAAATTTGAGGTATGACGTTATTGCTGATTTTTTTAATGGAATTCCAAGTATTTTGTGGAAAAATTTTAAAGCGCATTTTAAGATATATATTATTGCTCAATATCAAATTTCAGTAGAACAAAACATGAAAAAAGCTTCATAAGAGGCCCATCCAAAAGAACGAAGGAAGAACTACTCAGCCAAAGTGGGAAAAGACTTCGCCTAACAGTAGGGCTGCTAACAGGGCACGATAACCTAAGAGGACACCTATACAAGATAGGCTCAGACAATGGGGACCCAAGTTGCAGAATGTGCGACGAGAGGAAAAAACAGCCTACCATTTACTGTGTGAATGTGAAGCGTTGAATCGCAAAAGACAGGCGTTATTTGGGAAATGAGCCCACAGAAATATATCAACCAAACAGACTCGGGGTTATACAGACTTGAAGAAGGAACAAGACAATGGGAGGATTGGTATAAAAGATAATGGGATTTTCAAACGATTGCAGTATTAATGCTACGCATACCTAATTTTTTAATTTTTCTCGAAAACAGTTAATCTGAGGGAAGAAAGTGAGGAGATGACTTTTGTGTAGTTTTAATTGGTTCGTCTTAAAATCAGGTCAAATTAAAAAAAAGTGTGTTACTAAATTATTCTAAAATTAAAGCTCGAGCGAAAAGACTTTAGCTTAAAATATTCCTCTGTACACACTTAAAACTCTCACCAAATTTAAACGTCATTCTAATTTGCGTTGTTTAGTTATTTAGGAAAAACTTATATTTTTTAAATATTTTAACACCCTGTATCAAGAAAACAAAGCTGTTTAGGACAAATGTTTATATAAACTTTTCGTCTTAAAATAGGGTAAGGAATATCCCCCTGAAGTTTGGTCACAGTAAGGAAACGGTGTGAAGCTTTCATTAAACAAAGAGGTAAGCAATTTAAAAATTGTTATGAAATTTACTTGTTGCTCTTCTTGTTTTTTTTTTCGCAAAATTTTGCCCACTCTTTACTTCATTATGTTAAGATACAAAGGATAACATTGAATGAGAGTGATACGAAAAAGGGCCAAAAGTCACAACACATATTTCCACATAAAATAGTGTAAACTCTTGCAAAATCCAAATATTAATTGCGCTTTTTAAAAACAATATATGTTAAAATGTACTGTACTACCTATGTTATTAAAATAAAGATTTTTTGTAAAATAGTTACTAAATGCTTTACATTGGATTTATAAAAATATTTTAATCCCGGTAGCACCTTTTTAGTGTGCACATTCCAGAAAATCTCCATTTTCAGTTCATTTTATCTATTTATACTAAAATGCTTTTTTCGATGAGATATCAGCAAATAATCAACTCGAATAAAAACTCTTATTGTTTGAAAAACAATAGACTATCGTGACTAGCCCCTTTATGAATTCTCCTTTCCCATATTTTGTGTTTATTGTGTATCTGTTACGTATCATAAAGATCCATAAACTGGAAATTTAATTACGATATTTAGCAGTCTGTGATATTAATACAAAAAATGAATGAATGAAATCAAAGGAAATTTTAGGTGCATTTTTTTACAGTTTCGATTACTGGAAACTAATTATACTAATTAAACTAAATATTTTTTATTAAAAATTATTATGGTGAAGTGTTATGTCTGGTTGGTTTGACTCTACGGTGGCGTCACGTGGATTCTGAAGGCATCATCATTATAAATTAAATTGAGGCCTTCGACATGTATCCTGCGGCGAATTTTCAGAGTGTCTTGGGTCATGAATCGAGAATTTTGAAAATTATTAAGAACAGAAAAATAGGTTATCTAGGACAAAAATTGCGTGGAGGGAGATATCACTTTCAACGCCTCATTCTCCAGGGTAAAATTAAAGAAGTTAGAAGAGGTATAGGAATAAAGGACTTTCAAGAACTACAAAATGCGGTAATAAAGAGACTTATATAAAAATAAAACGATGAACGCCTACGCAGGAATCTGCACGGCACTTTTAGAAGAAGAATTATACACCGATAAAGTTGTGCTTACGGGAATATATTATGTGTTATTACCAAGCAAATTTAAATTCTATTCTAAAAGCAGTGGCCATAATTTGTTCAATCATCAAAAATACATTTATAAGTATATATTAAAACAACTTGATATGCAGTGTGATCAGTAAAAACCTTATCATATGGGATTTTTTTTATTAATAGTTTTATTTTTTTGACTTTGACATTAAGTTCTACTTCAATCGAGATAAAAAAAATAACCAAAAAGTAGTAGTCACGTGATTTGCATAATTTGTAAATTTTTTTTCCAAAATAATTTCAAAAGAGGTGTTGTTTCTGAAGTTATCGAAGATAGTTATGAAAGAAAATTTTTCTAAATGCAATTTTATGCCACAGAATTTTGGGTGTAAATATAAGATAATTTTGTTTATATCCAAAATTATTAATTACATTAATACAATATTTACGTCTATTATAGATCTAAATTTAGACGAATAAAGTTACCCATAACTCACTAGTGAGATAGAGTAGTGAGTTATAGATTTTATCTCACTAAACATCTTTTTTTTAAACAATCACCTTAGTTACAAAACCGCAACCTTCTTCGAAAAATTGCATTGTTGCAAGAAAAATCCGCCTGTTATTTACTATGTCACATAATCTGACAAATTTGAAATATACTACAGGAAACTTTTTTATTTCAAGGATCTTTTCTATGTATCTTACTTCAACTTTATATTATAATAAATAATAATATGACAGTTTTGGATAAAATATTGTATGAAACACGTGTGTTATTACATATAAGTCACCCGAGAAAATTAAACTTTTTTCGCGTGACTTATATGTATAATAACACACTAGTACCATAAATAGCTATTGTTTGCACATGTTTTGTAAATTGCATTGCTGCTGCAAAATAAGATTCAAAAATTTTTTTCAAATTTTTTAATAAATAAATATTTTGTCCTTTGTAGGCAAAAAAATTTTTTCGCTGGCATAATTGAATTTAAAAAATGATCTTATTTTAGCTTCATGAATTTTTTACACGAAAACAACGTGTCTTACAATTTTTTTATGGAGGTAAAATATCCTAGAATTCTTTAGAAAATACATGGGATTTTTTTTAGAACTTTTGAAAACATTTTTAATTTACTCATTTTTAAAGAAGATAAAATTTTGACAAATTGTGAAATGCAAAAATGAGAAAAATTAAAAATGTTTCCAAAAATTCTGAAAAATTTCCATGTATTCTTTGAAAAATTATTTTAAGATATTTTACCTCTATGAATTTTTTTGTAGAACCCGTTGTTTTCATGTTAAAAATTCATAAATTTGATATATAGATAATTTTTTAAATTCAGTTTCGCCAGAAAATATTTTTTTGAGAAAAATTTAATTAAAAAAATTAATTTTGGATAATTACCAAAATGTTCAAAAAGTTGTCGATAGAAAAATAATACAGGTTTTCTATGAGAATATTAATTAGCTTCTCTGTGTTAAATCAATAATTTTGGCAAACACATCTTTTTCTTTAAACAGTTCATATCATAAAAAGGTTTTTGGTACAAAAGTGTACATTTTTCTAAGCCAGCTGGGCTATTCCAAAAATTTCTCTTTGTCATATGTAACGTGACATACTTTACGTAAAGTTTAAAAGTAAGAAGTAATAAAGTGTGTAGTGTAAGTGATTTAAAAAGTGGGAGCTGCAGTTTGATGTGGTGAATTTGACAGTGTTTAAATAACGGTATAGTACAACAGTAATAAGCAGACTTGACCAGTCTTATGAGAGAGAAACGGTGCTTTGACATAAATTTGCGGTAGCTAAAAGCAGTTTTTCAGTTTCCTTTAATGGACTTTTATCAAGTATCGATCGATTCTGAAATTTATTTAATTTTAATTAGTTCTCTCTATAACATATTTTTAGGTTTCTTTGAAAATAATAAAATCTAATAAAACTTCGAACAAAAATTAATCATATAAAAGCAAAAATAAAGGTATGTAATGTAAACGTACTCCATAATTTTCTTTGAAAGTGCATATTATGCAACAGTGAATTACGGCGTATTAATATTTACTAAGTGTATCTGCATGAATCAGCTAACTTTATATTTTTCCATAAGAAATTATTAAATTTAAAGAAACTTTTGGAATATATTTAATCAGAGTCTCCAGCTGCGCCGTTATAATAATTTATGTAACAGCAAAATTTCGTCATAAATATTAATTATTAAAAAAAAACTATTAATATATGCACAACAATTCTTTATTGCTTCGTAGCAGTTGTAATGTGTGTGTAATGGTAAAAGTAAATGGTAAAAGTACTGAATGAAAGGTATTTAGAAAAATATTCTTTGTTTATTTTAAGCGTTGTGCACCAAAAAGTTTTATAATAGTTGTCTTATATCTGCCAGTAATGTCTTAAGTAGTTTTAATTAAAAATTAAATAAATACTTTAACGAGACTAATTTTTTAAGACGCCATAACAACTTTGAGGTATCGGTGGAATATTAAAAGAAACAGAAGGTTAAACAATATTCAGAAACTAAATAACCGTAAAGCGAGCGCGGTTAATAATTAGAGGGGTTACCGCCAGTGAACACCGTGTGCCGCTAGATTTGGTTTAGAATCCACATTAAACTGCAGGTCCCGTCTGGACGACATAACCCAGACGTTAATAGGGGTAGTTCAGAGGTAGTGGTGGCCCTATCGCGTTGTCTAAAAGGTGTCGTAAAATGCAATATCGATATGTTTCAGTGCTTGGAGAGTGTTGACGGAACTGAGAGAGAAAAAAGGCTAAAAATCTAAAAATCGGGCACCCCTGCTATATATAAGGTTTTAAAAAAATTAAAACTGCTCTCTTATTTTAGCCTTTCTGAACTAAAGGACGATATATAAGCCAAACTGTAGTAATTGTCGAATTAAGGTATGTAAATGGCATGGTAATAAAAATATGTTCTGGCGCGTTCTTCGCATGCTAGAGTAAGTTTTCAGTCAAGCATTTATAGGGTTCGGAATAGCTCAAAAGCATTTTGTGCGATTTTACGATGTCCTTGAAGCGCGGAAAAATTTTAATCACTGCAAAGCTGCTCAGATTATCCATCGTAACCTTTAAGCATATACTACTAGAGGTAGACTTGCAACTTGGTCGTGCAAACAATGTGCGTGAGAAAAAAAGAATAATAAGAAAATAAGATTAAAACATTTCTTAGATCTTCTTGCACGTTCTTCGTATGCTAGACTGAGTTTCCAGTCAAGCATTTATAAGGTTTGAAATAGCTCAAGGGCATTTTAATTGCCCTTTTTAACCGTTTACTTTTTAAAACAAACCAAGCTCTGAAGCGCGGAAAAAATTTAATTACTGCAAAGCTACTCAGATTATTCATCGCGACCTTCGAGCATATACTACTAAAGGTAGTCTTGCAACTTGGTCGTGCGAAGAATAACAACAGTTTTCTCTCGCTCTACGTGCTGAGTAGACGGCGGAAAGAAGTATATAACCCCTACTTCCAGAGCTGATTGGTCGGCGGGGTATGTACAATTTCTCACTGACCAATAGCACGTAGAGCAAGGAAGACATTTTGCACTCTTGTCAACCTTAATTTATTTTCTTTTTCTATAAATTATATTATATATATATATATATATATATATATATATATATATATATATATATATATATATATATATATATATATATATATATATATATATATATATATACAGGGTGCCACAGATTCGAGTGCATGCATGGGGATCTCGGAAACCGTAAGAGATACGAAGTCGGTTAAATTATGGCAAAGTTGCGCATTTAGATGCCTATCAACATGCCTATTGGAAAGTTGAAATCTTCCGAGTACTTCCGAGATATCCGGAAAAAACCGAAATTTGCTGATTTCGTTTTTATTTTTTTATGGCGTTATTTAAAGAGATATGAAAAAACAAAAGACACTTTCTCATGGCCACTTCTTAAGCTCTACAAAATAGCGTTGAGAGATTTTCCGTACGACGTTTCGTTTTCGTTAGACCATCATCAAGTTTATTTTTTTAAATACGGACCTGGGTTTTTTATTTACTTTGAACCTCTTATTATCCCAATTTATACCTGACCCTGTATATATCAGGGGTGCCACAGATTCGAGTGCATGCATGGGGATCTGAAAACCGTAAGAGATACGAAGTCGGTTAAATTATGGCAAAGTTGCGCATTTAGGTGCCTTACAACATGCCGATTAGAAAGTTGTAAAATTCCGAGTACTTCCGGAGATATCCGGAAAAACCAAATTTGCTGATTTCGTTTTTATTTTTTTGGCATTATTTAAAGAGATATGAAAAAACAAAAGACACTTTCTCATGGCCACTTTTAAGCTCTACAAAACAACGAGAGATTTTCCGCAACGACGTTTCGTTTTCTTAAACCATCATCAACTTTATTTTTTTAAATGCGGCACTCAATTGTTTATTGCATTTTTTGAAGCAATTATAATCTCAATTACAATGATGTATAACACTTAATATTTTTCTGTTAAATAAACATATTTTCCATAAGAGAGAATGAGTAAGACAAGGAACGCACATAACTTCTTATAGGGCGTTCCATATTTGTTAATAAATATTAAGTGTTATACATTTTTGTAATTGGGATAATAAGAGGTTCAAAAAAATAAAATAAAACCTAGGTCCGTATTAAAAAAATAAAGTTGATGATGGTCAACGAAAACTAAACGTCGTACAGAAAATCTCTCAACGCTGTTTTGTAGAGCTTTATAAATATATATAATATTATTATTTATATATAATATATATATATATATATATATATATATATATATATATATATATTATATATATATATATATATATATATATATATATATATATATATATATATATATATATATATATATATATATATATATAATACTGGTGACAATGAAAATTGAAACACGCTGCCATTACATTAATTTTCAACATAAATATTTAATATTTTGGGATGTTAAATATATTATCAAGTTAATAGCTTTTGACGCATTATTGACTTGGTACACTTCGGTTTAGGCAGAGTGGTACCAACTATTATTTTTAATAGAACCCTGATATATTTTTGCACTATTCGATAGAGTTTGAAATTCCCTTTTCAGTGATATATCACAAGTTGCAATTTTCTTTCAAAATGGCGGCGTAGGAACCATTTTTTAAAAATATCACTAAAAAAAGGGTTTTTTCAAGCTCTATCGAAAACAGGGTTCTATTAAAATTTACAGTTGGTAGAACTTCTGTCTAAACCGGAAGTAGTACCATGTCAAATAATGCGTCAAAATCTGTGCTTAATAACCTCCATAACATCCCCAAATATTAAATTTCTATGTTGAAAATTAATGTAAGGGCAGGGTGTTTCCAATTTTCACTGTCACGGGTGTGACATTTTCATTTTAAAATGGCGGCGCTATCAAGGAATTTGGGAATAACCTAAAATCCGCCATACTGCTTACAAGACAAAAAATATTTGAAACTGTCAAGGCGATGTGATCAAAATTAAAAAAAATACAACTCCAGGTTCGGTATTAAAAAATATACCTATATTATTGGCTTTCAATGAAAACGAATTTTCCGTGATGTTCTGCAAGCTACTATCGGTTTAGTAACAAATTAAAATTACAGCTATTTCATAGAAACTCCCAATTGTCGCAAGAAAGTAAGAAGGCTATGAAAATTCAGGATGTTTTTAAATGGCATTTATTTGAAAAGTATAGTAGGCTGTGGAAAAGAAATGAAAGTCAATTCATAGCGTAGCCATTATTATTTAGTTATTTGACGTTTGACAATCTTCGTTTCACTTAAATTTATTTTCACTTATTCCTATTCCATAATAAAAGGCAAACTACAGTATTTTTTACTATGAGTTTTACAAGAAACGAGCAAGTTGACATGCTATTAATATTCGGCGAATGCAGAAAAAATCTAGACATGCTTGTGCGTTGTACGCTCAGCGATACCCTTTAATAGAAGACATCCAAGTTATTCATTTTTCAAGTTAGAGGCAAAGTTTAGAAATGAAGATGTCAATGGTGATGAAGAGAACTCTTTCGTAGTAAGTAAAGAAGGGAGATAAATGTTTTGGCATATGTTCACATTGATCCAACGGTATCTACTAGGCAACTAGAACAAGCAACAAAAAATCGTGAATCAGCTAGGCAGATTTTGAAGAAACATAGATTCGGCTCATATAAATATCAGGTACACCATCACTTATATGAAAATGATTTTCCCAGAAGATTGGCCTACTGTAACGGGTTTCGTGCTCAACTTCAAGAAGACAGAAATTTTCATTATCATATTTTATGTCTGATGAATCGCGTTTCAAAAATCTTGGGTTATTTAATAAAAATAATACACGCTACTGGGCAACTGAAAATCCACGTTTGATAAGAGATGGGCCTTTCAGGAACGTTTTGGAGTGAACGTGTGGCTCGGAGTTCTGGGAACCCGCATAGTTGGTCCTATATTTTTTTATGAACCCTTAAATGGGGGAGATTATCTCAATTTTTTGAAAAAATCAAATAGAAGATTTTCTAGATGTTTTCCCCCTGGCTGACAATAGGGATGTTGTTTTTCAACAAGATGGGGCGCCCGACCACAACAGCAGAGAAGTTACAAGATATTTAACGGATAGATTGGGAATCGTTGGCTAGGAAAAAAATGGTCCTATTACGTGGCCTGCACGGTCACCCGACTTAACTAATTTAGACTTTTTCTTTTGGGGGGCTACTTGAAGGAGAAGGTTTATGTCACGCCTCCTATAAATCTGTTAGATTTAGAACAGGAATAACGGCAGCAATTAACACCTTATCTGAAGATTTTTAAACAATGGGCATACAGAAACCATAAGAAGGGTCAATAAATGCTATGAAAATAATGAAGGCGCATTGAACTGTATTAGCTTTAATATGAAAGTTTAATAGTTCTTAGTTCTTAATTTTGTAATAATTTGTAAAAATAACCCAAACTAGAAAAAGGCGGGGGAAAATAAGCAGAATAGGGTAAAAGAGGATAATATTAATAATTTCAGTTTGTAATAATCAAAGGCAGTTTTTACAGTCTGTTAATATAAAATAGAAAATAAAAACTTTTTTAATACTTTGCCTGAAAATTTTTTTTTTTTTGGTCACATCGCCACCTTTTCCAGTTTAATTTTTTTTTTTTGGGTTGTAATCAATATGGCGGATTTTAGATTATTCACAAATTCCTTGATAGCGCCGCCATTTTAAAATGAAAATGTCACACCCGACAATGAAAATTGAAACACCCTGCCCTTACATTAATTTTCAACATAGAAATTTAATATTTGGGGATGTTTAAAGAGGTTATCAAGCAGATGTTTTTATGCATTTGACATGGTACCACTTCCGGTTTAGACAGAAGTTGTACCAACGTATTAATTTTTAACAGAACCCTGTATTCGATAGGGCTTGAAATTTCCTTTTAGTGATATTTTTAAAAAATGGTTCCTACGCCGCCATTTTAAAAACAAATGACAACTTATGGTATATCATTGAAAAGGAATTTTCAGCTCTCCTTAATAGCATAAAAATATCGCACTTTCTATTTGAAGAAAATCAGAAATTGCACATATAAAAGTGACATTTGAAAGAAAAACAAAAAATGCTCACAGTTTATTCAAAAAGAAAAATTTTAACAATTTACTTAAGAACCCTTGTTAGGACAAGGTTTAATAAACATTTTATTTATTTGTTTAACAAGTTTCATCGATTGCGCCATATTGTTGCCATATTGATTTTTGAAAAATAGTTCCTACGCCGCCATTTTGAAAGAAAATTGCAACTTGTGATATATCACTGAAAAGGGAATTTCAAGCTCTATCGAATAGTGCAAAAATATATACAGGGTTCTATTGAAAAATAATAAATTGGTACCACTTCTGCCTAAACCGGAAGTGGTACCAAGTCAAATAATGCGTCAAAACATGTGCTTGATAAGCTTATTTAACATCCCAAAAAAATGAAATATTTATGTTGAAAATTAATGTAACGGCAGCGTGTTTCCAATTTTCATTGTCACCCGTATATATATATATATATATATATATATATATATATATATATTATATATATATATATATATATATATATATACATTTTATATACATATATATACATATATATATATATATATATATATATATATATATATATATATATATATATATATATATATATATATATATATATATATATATATATATATATATATATATATATATATATATATATATATATGTACATTTGTATTTTTCCGGTTTTCAATCCGTTTGTCAGTAGATAGATTTTCACGACGTTTCGCCAACATCTCAGTTTACATTTTCAAGTGATGCTTCCTGGGTGGCTGCTCGACTTGGAATGAGTCCTTTGGTCCTTCAGATGTCCTTTTATACGGTTGCGCGGTTTTACCTTGGTTCCGGTTCATTGCTTGTCATGCTTCGTTGGGTTTGTTGACTCGTTGCCGGGGTTTAGTTGGTTTGTTGTCTTTTTTGGCCTGTTTTTGTTTTTAGTAAAAAGTTTTCCTTCAAAGTTAATGGCGTGTCCAGTCTCTTGGTGGTGTTGGAACAATGCTGATGTTGTTTGTTTGTTCTTTACACTATTCTTGTGTTCTTGGACTCTGGTGGAAATTCTTCTGTTTGTCTGCCCAATATATATCTTGTCGCAGTCTCTGCAGAGTATGCTGTACACTCCTTGGTTTTCTAAGGGTATCTTGTCTTTCGGGTTGCCTAGTATGTTGTGGATTGTTGTTTGAGGTTTGTAGCTTGTGCATATGCTCATGTTTTTCAGGATTCTTCCGATTACGTCTGTTACACCTTTAATGTATGGTAAAGTTGCTTTGGTTTAGATGTATCTTCCTTGTCCTTTGCTGTTGTATTTGAATTCTGTTTTAAAGCTTTTCTAATGTTGTGTTCCTTGTAGTTTTTTTGTCTTAGGGCTGTGGTAATTTTGTTAAGTTCTTCTTGCCGTTTGTGGGATTGGTTAGACGTAGGGATCTGGTGATGGGGGTATTGGCGACTGACTGTAGCTGTGATGGATGGTGGTGGGAATCGGCATTTAGATATCTGTTCGTGTGTGTGTGGGTTTTCTGTAGACTGTGTAATCAATTGTCCGATCTTCTTATCTGGTTATAAGAAGATCGAGGAATGGTAAAGTCCTGTTTTCTTCGACTTCTAGTGTAAACTGGATGCGAGGGTGGATCTAGTTCAGTTCTTCTAGGAAGTAGTCCAAATTTGTTCTTCCATGTGGCCAAATGATAAATATGGCATCGACGTAGCGTTTCCAGAGAGTGGGTTTTATGTCGGTTTTTTTTTAAGGGCTTCTGTCTCAAAATATTTCATATAAAGTTGGCAATGACTGGTGATAGTGCGCCATCCTTTTTGCCGGTAGTAATGGTCATCGTAGGAGAGAAATATGTGTTTTTAAGACAGTGTTCTGATAGTTCGATGACATGGTGTGGAAAATCTTCATTCATGGCAATCTGGTCTAAGGCCTCATCGACAGGTATACTTGGATATAGAGATTTGATGTCCAGACTGGCAAGGATGTCATTTTCTTGTAGTTCTATTTCCTGAATTATAGTAACTAGGTGGTCTGAGTTTTTTAAAAAGGAATCTGCAGTTTCGCTCGCTGGTTGCATGATTTGGGCCAAAGGGATTTTCAAGTTGTTGGGTGGGTGAATCAACTGCACTCAAATATGGATCTAATCGGTGCTCCTTCTTTATGTATTTTTGGAAGTCCATAGAGTTTGGGGGGATCTACTGGATTTTTCTCGGGGAAAAATGCGTTTTTCTATTTCACTGCCAAGGTTTGCCTTCTTGATCTTTTCTTTTTTTGTTTTTTCGAGATATGTTGTTGGGTCCCTAGCAACTTGTTTGTATGTGCTATCCTGAAGGATTTCTGTCATCTTGTTTTTGTAGTCTTCGGTGTTCATAACAACTGTTATGTTTCCTTTATCTGCTTTGGGAAATATGGTGATGTCCGGGTTGTTTTTGAGGTTGTTCAGGGCTTCTATTTCTGATCTCTTTATATTGGGTCTTGGTGGTTTGTTTGGGTTTTGAGGACGCGGGCCCTTTTTGTCTTATTATTTCTGGCTTCCTTCTGATTTTTGGTGTAGTGTTGCTTCAATGTTCGAAATAATGTTCTCATTTGGCATGTTCTTTGAGTAATTGGGTAGTTAAAAACCTTGCTTAGGGCTTGTTTTTCATCCTCGGAGAGGTGATAGTTTGAAATGTTATGCACTACCTTATCGATATCTAATGGTTTGGTTTGTGGATGGTCTTGTTTGTAGCTGAGCGAATTTCTTCTTTTGCTTCTCAGTTTTCTGGTCTGGGGTCGGTTTCTCTTCTCAATGATGATGTTTTGTCAACGGTGTCCCAGGGGTAGTGGGTGGAGTTGCGTACTTATGTAGCTCGTAGACGATTTTCTCCGTTTCTGCAAGTTGTCCTTTGTTTTTCTCGGATCTGTTCTCGCAGGAGAGCTTTGCTGGTTTTTCTCAAGATTAAATCCGTCTTTTTGGTTTTCAGGTGATATGACAATTTTGTGCAGGTAGGAAGTATGTTGTTATCTCGACATCTCATTAGAAAGGTAATATCGCAACGTAGAGTTGATACTTTGGATATATATGGATATATATATATATATATATATATATATATATATATATATATATATATATATATATATATATATATATATAAAAAGAGGAAGGGTAGTCGTGACTGACTAGTTAAGAAAATGCCAGTAGTGGGAGCGTGCTGGAAAACTTTTCCCATCAGACAACTAAAATAAAAATGATCTGTTGGAAAACCAAAAAAAATTTCTCACAAAGTTTTACATATGTGAAAATTGAAAACATTAACAAGAAGAACAAAACTCCCCCTCCTCTTGGTACTTTTTTTAAAGGGTTCTCGCGTTGCAACAACATTTTTCCCGGGGGAAAGAAATAAAAAAAGCGATTATAGTTAAAACTCAAGTATGGTTTAAAAATTTTTCGAAAGGCGTTGGGAATTTTTAATTTGATATTGATTTTAAAACTTGATTTTCCATTTTTTTAAAATTGGGGCTTTATGTAATTTTTTGTAATATTTTACACGCAAAAATTAAGGTAAAATTTTTATACATCAAAATTAAAGAGTTTCTATTGATTAAAATTTGGGATTCATTTTTTAAAATACAATAATGTATCTGCAAACTCTAATTGTGAGCAGTGTATAAATAATTACCTTAATTGTGAGCAGTGTATAAATAATTACCTAGGCACCAGACAGATGGCTCTGTCAGTTATGCAAGATGCGTATATATATATATATATATATATATATATATATATATATATATATATATATATATATATATATATATATATATATATATATATATATATATTTTTTTAACTTTTATTGGCAAGGATACACTTTCCTTTTTGTAAGGTCTCGTGCAATTGTAAGTTAGAATGATTATATAAATCGTATTCATGAAGTAATTTATAGGTTAATAATTTCTGTGCTAGCCTAGCCCTTTTTGTGACTTCAAATTGTGGTATAGCTGGGGTTGTGCTTTGGTTATAGATATTGGGAAACCAACTGCAGCCCTTTCGTAAGGCGTAATTTATAACGCCTTCTTCTTCTTCTAATTCTCTGGGAGACGTCTTGATTCACTACCTGAGGCAGCGCAGTCTCTTGGCCTTTTTGTGTCTAATTTCCCATTATCTTTTATAACAATCCTCCCATTAGTCTTGTTCCTTCTTTAAGTCTGTATAACCCCTAGACTGTTTGGTTGATATATTCCTGTGGGCTCATTTTATTCGGTTGCCCAAATAACGTCTTTCTTTTGTGATTCAACTCTTCACATTCGCACAGTATATGGTTGGCTGTTTTTTCCTCTCGTCGGACATTCTGCAACTTGGGTCCCCATTGTCTGAGCCTATCTTGTATAGACGTCCTCTTGGGTTATCGTGCCTTGTTAGCAGCTCTACTGTTATGCGAAGTCTCTTCCCACTTTGTCTGAGTTGTTTTTCCTTCGTTCTTTTGGATGGGCCTCTTATGAAGCTTTTTCCATGTTTTGTTCTACTGAGATTTTCCCAGTATTCCTCGTGTTTGTTTCGGATCCATTTCTTGGTTTGCCCTCGTGATGTGGTTTTGGTCACTCCAAAGGTAGGTTCTGGTTCAAAGTATAGTGTGGATGATCCATGTCTCGCTAGCTCATTTGCTTTTTCGTTGCCTTTTATTCCCGAATGTCCTGGTACCCACAGGAGAGTTACCCTGTTGCGTTCTCCAAGGACTTCCAGATATTTTTGGCATTTCCATGTCAGCCTGGACGTTACCTTGGGGTTTACTAGTGCCTCTAGTGACGCCTGACTGTCTGTTATTATGCAGATCCGCTTGTTTTTATGAGCCCGCCTTTCTTTTAAACAGTGCAGTGAAGCATATATTTCCGTTTAAAATACTGAACTGTGTGTTTTTAGTGAAATGGAGAATTGTGAATTCCTCATTTTACTGTACACGCCCGCTTCAGTTTCCTGCTTGGTTTTGGAACCCTCCGTATACCAGATAATGTCCCCAGCCGTGCCGGGGAGATCGAGTTGCTGCAACTCACTTCGATCTGGAATCTTTACCTTAAAGTTTTTCTAAAATAAGTATTGGAGAATCATCTGGTCTGTTCTTTTGCCTAGGATGTTGCCGCCAACCTAACTTTTTATGTTGTTGTGTCCCAAACTAACGTAGACTCCAGTTGGTTTTTGTTGCAGTTCGAAGAAGCCCATTCTTGCATCTCCCATCACTATGAAGTTAAGTGGTGGAAGGTCTAAGAGACACTCCATGGCAGTTGTTATATATTACATAAGATAAACAATATTAATAAAAGATTTAAAAGAAAGCTTAGTACGTCATCATGCTCTAATGAACCTTAGTTTTAAAGATAATTTTTAAAACATTACATAAAAGAAGCACAGGGCTTTAAAATGTTTGAAAATCAATCAAATAAAATATGATGATGAGCTATTAAGTGATCAAATAGATTTTCTACAAAAACATTTTTTTCTGAATTACTAACCTTTTTATTATAAATTAAGCACAATAACTAACCTTAAATTGTATTTGTATAAAATTCCAAAAAATGTCTTACTTATAAAGTAGATATTCTCAGTGTTGTTGTTGCTTCTATTGACAAAATGTCAAGCAAAGTTTAGTGGAAATCTTACAAAATAGCTTTTATTTATTTCTTTTTAAAATATTTTACTTATATGGCTATTCTCCTTTACATGGACTAAGTGGCCCTTAAAAAATGGCTTTAAAGGATAGGTACATCTTTTTCGCCAAAAGCAAGTCAGCGGTAGCTTGTACAGGGTTATTCATTTTAAAGTAAACAGGGCTTTATTTTTGAACTTTCCTGTACTTTTTTAAAAAACAAATATAGCCACTTTGTGTATTTTTTTTCGTAGAATTCAATAATCTAATCAAAAACAAAAACAAAAGAGTTACAGCAGGGGTAACGCATTTTTTAAATGGAATACCCCGTATATTTTTATATTAATAGATAGAGATTTTCACGAGGATTTCGGTGATATAGGGGTTGCTGGGTTTATTTCCTGCGGTTCTGCTGTAATTGTGTAAAAACTGCATGATACTATAAGGATAGTTTCACCTGAAAAAATCTGGCTCCCACAGGTGCCTATTTGTTAAAGTCAAGAAATTCTTGACTTTGACAAATAAGCACCTGTGACCTCTGGCAGTCCGGATTTTTCAGGTAGAAACTATCGTTATAGTATCATGCAGTTTTTAGACAATTGCTGCAGAGCGCTATGTGAGCAAGACCAGCTTGGACCAAGACCGCCTTGTCGCTTGCAAGCAAGACCAAGACCGAGACCAAGACCAGCCGAGTGTGCAAGACTACGCAAGACCAAGACCGATCTGCAAGACTCTTGCACTTCTGCAACTTTTTTTAAAATATTATAATATTTAATTTTTATATTCAATATACAAAGGTATTTTATACAGAAATGACAAAAAATGTGGCGAGAACTGCCAAAAAAGACGATTATTTAATGAGTAACAGGTTTTTTTAATAAAATAATAATTAAATGGATCACTTTGTTATTTTATACAGTTCTTTAACAACAATAATGAGTAAATTCAATTACATGTTTCAAAAACAATAGGATTGTGACTCAACGGTCAAGGGGTACAAAAGTTATGGAAGCTGAAAATAACTTTCATATTCCTAATGTTTTGTTTTAAATTAGCTATCTAGTAATGCCACTTACAGGGTGGATTAAAAATTTTCAAAATCCAGAAAAATATTATTTTTGTTCCACACTGTAAAAAGTGGCACCATTAGATTGCTTCTTAAAACTAAGATATGAATATAACAGAGATAAATTAATAAAAAATATATTTTTCATATCCTATAGGAATAATTTTTATACAAATGGATCTTAAATATCACTTCCGGTTTTGACGGAGAAGGCAACACAATGCTAAAAGAATAATAATGACGTCATTTTTGTCAAAACCGAAAATTATATTTAAAAAGCATCTACGTTGCCATTGTTTCTATATGACAGTTAAACAATTTTACAGCATAATATACAAGTGATTTTTTTAAATGGATTTTTTGTCATAAAATTTTTATTTTAGGTTAAAAGCTAAAAATAAGGAGTTTTCTTGAGTGGCAGTGGATTCTTCGGAAAATTCTGAATAGGAAAAAAAATTCAAATTTTACGGCCTTTTTTCTGTAATTTTTGTATATTCAGTTTTTCACCATAATAAACGGTTTTGGAGATTTTGAGCTTTGTCACATTACTGAGCCACCTTGTATATGCAGAATGTTTATAAATTATTTGTAAAAACTTTGTACGGCAAATGTTTGACTAATTTAAAGAAAAAAAGTTCATATGGACTGAAAACATTTCTAAATAACTTTTTCTTTGAATCAGAAACCAACATATTAGAATTATTTTCACGAAAATTTTACATCTGTTTAAAATAAAAAGTTTGTTTTTCTGCTCACATAGTACATAGTTTTGTATTTCTTTTAATTTTATATGCTTCTTCAAAGAAAATTTAAATAATTCTTTTCACTAAAATATTTTTATCTGTCACTAAATGTATAAAAACAGGTTGTGTTAATTCAACTAAAAATGGAGCATAAATAAATAAATAAACCGCTACATTTAAAATATGCTTTTTAATCAAATAATTCAAACGTACGTGTAAGGTTAAAAATGGCATATTTTGTAATTTTAATGCAGAAAATATAGTTTTCATCTTTATTTATTTTTAAGTATTAAAAAATATATTTTATTCAATATCAATTAGTTTAAATTATTACTACCCAAAAGAAGCAAGACCAGCAAGACTCTTGCAGCAAGACCAAGACCAAGACCAAGACTAATACCAAGACCTTCCTTCGGCTTGCAAGACCAAGACCAAGACCAGGCTTGCAAGACCAAGACCAAGACTAGCACCGGTCTTGGTCTTGGTCTTGCTTTGCTCATCACTAAGAACCGCAGGAAATAAACCCAAGCAACCCCTATATTACCGAATTCCTCGTGAAAATCTCTATCTATTGATATAAAATTATACGTGGTATTCCATTTAAAAAATACGTCATTCTTGCTGTAACTGTTTCAAATGTTTTTTCTGATTTTACACAAAATGGCATATTCGTTTTTTAAAAAAGTACAGGAAAGTTCAAAAATAAAGCCCTGTTTACATTAAAATGAATAACCCTATACGTATATCTCTAAGAACAGTTACATTCCGTTGTCTATTCACATTATTTAAGCTTGCACTGACAGTTATAAATAATACCGACGAATTAAAAGTATTATTGTTAGAAAAACAAAAGACCATTGTACGTTTTTCCTTTATTAAAGCTGCTGCTTTTGATTCTGTCTGAAGTTGATAAAGTAGGTATTGTAGTTCGGTCATGTATAAAAAATAATAGGATTTAATTCAGAAAATTATCTTATTATTTTGAAAAGTGAAAAATATTATCTTTTAAACATTACCGTTAATATTATAAACCTTTCATACTTAAAATTTTGTATGGTAAGAATAGCAAATAAAGCAAATCTACCAGATAATTGGATGTATTTGCAAAGGAATTAGAAAATTTACCCAAGACGAATGTTCTATGTTTAGGCACATACCAGGTGTTGTTAGGTTTCTAATATCTTATGAAAAATGACAATTTTTAAGAATTATATCAATCAAAGTAAGTGTATTATTAGGCAGCATAAATGGGTAAAAAATTTATTTACCCTACCTTAGACCTCTTTGTCAAAAGGGGGCGGAAACAAAATTCACAGGGCCGGAACCGGTCATCGGTAATTTTTATGGAACGGCCAAGCAGTTCATATCAGCTTGGGCACAAAGAGAAAATCTTCGGTACTGGCATGGACTTCCGGGTCTCAGACACTCGAAGGCTTTTATAAGCCCACCGAACCAACAATGTTGTCAAACTACTGGAGCAATCAAGGGTACACCTTAAAACTCTAGTGGGACTGTACACGGGACACTGCAGATTAAAATACCACATGCACAAGATCGGCCTAGCGGAAGACGCCGAGTGCCGCATGTGCATGGACAGACCCTTGTGTTCGTGCCCAGCACTGGCACGACTAAGATTCGCAATCTTCGGCAATGACACCTTGTTGTCGGGGGAGGTGAAAGATCTCTCTCCCAACAGGATCATCACATTTATTAGGAGTCTGGAGCTGGTGGGAGAGATTTAAAAGGGTGTGAGCCACAATAGACCGATCGGTCGCGGTGGAAGAGTGTTATACCCACTCAATTTAAACCTACCTACCTAAATAGCATATAATAATAAAATAACAAAGAATAAACTAAGTCAAGGAAAAGAATCAGCATACAAATTAAACTGTGGAATTTGTCCCAAAATAAACAGGAAGGAGCTTTGAGCAAATAATTTTAAAGTATAGACACAGTTTTTTTTTAATGAAAAATATTTACTTATGCTTGATATTAAAGCTGCGTATCCATTTAGTGTAGCTGCCATTCTGTATCGCTTATATTTTGCAATAATGGGAGAAATCTTGTCCATGATGTTCCTTTATTTGGCTGTGAAAAACAACGACAGTCACGATAACACAAAAATAATCTATTGATGTTGCAGTGCGTCGGAGGCAAAAACCAATAAGTTCTCAGTAGCTTTAAACAACCCATCTCCTTCTAATTAATAATTGTGAAAACACGCTTTTTATCGGTCTTTGTTTCGGGAATATTAACTATTACTACGGATCCTTTGTCCTCTATATGTTTAACCAACATATTAACCAGTTCTTGGCGGCGGCACCCACCAAATACAACTAATAACATAGTCACTTTGTACATCAAAAAAGTTTAATTGAAAGCTTTATGGATGAATTTCAGCACTTCTTCCAGAGTCAAAATTTTCGATTTCTTTGCTTCATTTCCTTTAGATTCTTGCTTTAGATGCTGGCCATTTTGCAATGTCTATATTTTTATTAACTTTTAATGTCTTCTTAAATATTAAAAATTTTGTCCATAGAAAATAAGAGGTGAATGTTCCAGACTTTAATCAATATACATAATTAGTACTTAAAGATAATTTACAATAGCAATTTTAATTTACCAGTTCCTGGAAATATTCAAGTTAGGAGCATGTTCTCGTTGATAATTTTTACATCATTTAATTTCATTCTATCCTTAAACCTTTTGTATTCTTTATCATAGGCGTATTTAGACTTCTTTAGAATAAGATTATCCAAAGCTTTGGCAGCCTTCACAGCAATTCTATCAGGAATCAACTGAAAATCCGTTATGTTTTATTAATTTCAGTTTTGACTTTGACACACCACAACAATGAATACTTATTACCTTTGCTTATTTAGTAACTATAAAGGTAAAAAAACCTTTTAATTTTTCGCCTAATTTAACTTGGAATTTTTTTAAGTAGAACATAAAATGTTGTATGTACCACGGGCATTACTTCATGTCTATACCCTCGGGAAACTTACTCGTTTCTTGTCATGTACCGTTTGTTCCTGCCTTTTTCTAAAGTTTTTTAATGATTTGCGAGTTTAAAAACAGAGGTTCTTTTTAATAAACTAAATAATTAAGAAGTGTCTACAAAACTGACTTTAGTATCTGTGTAGTCTTCTGTGATTGTGAATGGAGAAAATGACTATAAAGTCTTCAAGGAAGTAAAGTATATATTAGTGTTAAGTAAATTGAAAAAGCCACAGACTCGTGAGTTTGTCAGGTGATTTTTTACTTATCGAGCCAATTTTCGATTTTTGTCGGAGTCCGCTAGTGTTTGAGGTATGACGCTCCACTGACATAACTTCAAAATTGCATAAACATTTCTAAAATTCTGCCGATTTTCACCCAGAAGATTTAACTAAAAGTTATTTTAATATTTGTGATGTTGTTCAACAGTCATTTACAGTGCTGACCAGGTTTATGTATAAACTACTTAAAACGAAAAAGGAGCCACTTGAAAAAGTTTAATTAATTTTTTGAGTAATAGTTTTTTGAAAAAGTTATCGTTTTCTCCTTTATTTGTAAAAGACTACAGTTTAAATTGTAAATGTCTCATACCTGTCGGATGTGTTATTCAGGGAAAAATCAAATTGCAATAAGTCAATAAATATTGATTTTATTTTTTTTAACTTTAAATAAGGCAATATGTTAAAACTATTCTTAGTAGTGAGTATGCCCTCCTCTGACTCCGATAACTTCAGCACAAAGACTGGGCATACTATCAATGAAGTTTTTGATCAACTCCTGGGGTAGTTGTTCCCATTCTTGAATAAGAATTTCTTCAAGTTGGTGGATGGTTTCTATAGGCGGCCGCTCCAATAACCTTCGTCCCAATGTATCCCACAGATGTTCGATGGGATTGAGATCTGGACTGTTAGCCGGCCATTCCATAACTTTAATATTATGGTCATTTAAAAAAGTTGTTATCCTAGCCACGTGTGGCCTAGCATTATCATGTTGTAAAATGAAATCTGCTCCCATATTATCCGCAAAAGGAATCACGTGTAGTGTTAAAATTTCTTCTAAGTAACGTAATGCCCTTAAGGAACCGTTTGCAATAACCACTAAGTCGGTCGGTGTATACCATAATAGACCCTCCGCCAAACCGAACAGTTTCTTGCACAGTTGAGTCCAAATACCGCTCACCTAGTCGTCGCCATACCCGAACTCGTCCATCGTTGTGCTCTAAACAGAATCTGGACTCATCCGTGAACAAAACATTACTTCATTGTGGTATTGTCCAATGACGATGTGCTTCGGCAAAAATTTTTCGAGCTCTTCGATGCTCTGCTGTTAAACGAGGCACTCTAACCGGCCTCCTAACACGCAACTGAGATTGATGAAGTCTATTACGTACTGTTTGATCAGAAATCTGGTCCCCGTTGTGGCTGCTAACTGATTTTGAAGCGCTCGTGCAGTTCCCTAATCGCCCACAGACTTAATAAACGGTCTTCTCGAGCTGATGTGGCCCTTTGACGTTGAGGAAAGGGCCTTTTCGTAATGCCAAATTAATACCGAGTCCAGCTCTGTTTACGGAATTTCTTTGCGACTCTTCTTCTGGAAAAACCTTCCTGAATTAACGTTACGGCCCTAGCGATTTCAATTTCATTTAAGTACACTCTACGGCGTATTCTTCTACCTAGCACGTTATGTTTTCACTGTAAAATTTAAACTAAGACTGATAAAAACAGACGCAAATTTAATATGCCCTAATAAGGAATTCTTAACATTAAAATGTTAAAAAAAAATTCTGAGGATAACACAAGAAAAATGTTGTTTACAGCTGTACGAGTAAGGCTGAAATCTATACATAGTGATCGTAAAATAATATTTTTGTTCAATTACAAACTATCTGGAATATAAGCTTATGAAGTAGTGGCTTCTTTTTCGTTTTTAATAGTTTATTTATTTACGAAAAATGAATAAATTTGATAAATAACTCACACCTCTCCCACAGCGTTTAAGCATAATTTTACGCAACCGTCAGATGTCGTTTTCATCGCGCACCGTGTCAATAATTACCTTTTGCCTAAATGAAGGCAAAATACCTTAAATTTCCCATTTTACCTAAGTATTTACTCATTTTGCTTAGCACCGTTATTGTCGTTATTAGTAGTTAACATTTTGGGATACCAAAAGCAAAATATCTTAAGTTTTTTTTAATAGGTGTTCCAGCACAGTGTTTAAATGGTGTTAAAACTAACCAATCAGTTTATTCACCCTTAACCTATTCTGTTTTTTTTTACTATTGAGACAAACATTGAAATAAAAAATGTATTGCATGGTCTAAAAAGTTAGTAATCATGGTTACTTACTAGGTGTTTTCCTTAATCAAAAATGGACAGATTATACATTTTACTTTAATTTGGTTTTCATCGTATAGTAAAAATACTATCGTACTTAGTTATATAAATATACTTCAAGATATACAAAGCGGCATAATAGTGCATTAGCAAAAATATTATATAAGAAATATTTTACAGGAACTAACTATACGTTATTGTTTGAAACAGGCGATGAACACAAGAAAAAACTCAAAAGTGATAAACAAAAACCACACGCTGGACCTTATATCTGGCTGAATACTTAACCAAAATAAAATTACTGCAATCGCATATCGCTAGAGAGTCGGGATTCATTCAAAGTAGAGTGTCAAGAGTAGGAGGGCTACAGCAGCAAATCAAGATCGTTATTTATTGCAATATGGTTAAAGGAGCCCATTCCAAACTGTCGGTGGGTATATAAGACACTTTCAAAGAACACATAGGATCCATTTATTGAATCGTACGATAAGTCGGTGTCTCCGAAGTGGTGGTTTTGGCAGGCGTCCCCTGTGGGTACCCAGGTTAATTGCTCAGTATAGGACAAGACGCATGGAGTAAGTGAGGGCGCATATGTATTGCAATAAGACCAGCACCAGTGCCTAATAAACGATGACTATCGTATTCGTGTTTGAAAACCAACAGGACCTTAGCATAGATTCAGTTACGGTGTGGGGAGCATTC
>JAHBCN010003992.1:0-68531 GCA_019359885.1 Listronotus oregonensis
TCTTAATCAAAAATAAACATATAATCCATTTCAGCTCCTTAAATTCCTCTAGTTCTTCTGAATGTTACGCTATGGAAAGCCACGATTTTTGTACTGGTTTACAACTGATGCGTTGTAGCTAATAATAATAAAAAATGGCGAATACGACTGAACATGACTCTTGTGGCTTATCTAGGAATTAACTTTTTTGTTTCATCAATGTTAACACAATCATAATTAAAAAAAAATTTTTTTTGGAACAAAAAAAATTTATTGCATTAATCAAAAGTCAGTACTTAAGTATGATTACAACATAAACATATTTCTTTGGAGCATATACCTAATAGAGGCACTCGTCGCCTAAAAAAACGATCATTTGTGCAAGAAAGAAAGAATAGCGGTAAAACCCTTTTTTCCCCCTCCAACGTGCTCATTGGTCGGTAAAAAGAATATATATACCCGCACTGCGTGCTGATTTGTCGGTCCCTCCGCGTCGATCTATCGGCACGTTGGTTGGAAGCCACGGAGAAAGGTTATACTATAATTTTTTTCTCTTTCGCACTGCTAAACGACAAGGCTGCCTCTAGTAAATAAATGCTCGTTTTGTATAAAGACAAACAAGAAGTTGTTTAGAATATCCTTTTATCGCTATCGAAAACATAAGTGTAAGCAGAAAAAGAGTTAACTTTAAATTTGTATAAACATTTTTTTCCCCTTCTGTTTATAAGTCTGTTCCAATCCGCAAAACCGTATGGCCATATGCAAGTCCAGTTAAATAAACCCATTCTTAAACAAAAAGGGTGACAGTGTATTCCCGATCTCTTTCGACCCCAAGCAAAGCAAAACCCTTTAAATATATGAAAGCGTTCAAACTTCGTCGTTTTTGAACTGACATAAAACCGTGTAAAGTCGACAGTCACGCGTTCAATAAATTCTAACAGTTTCCAAACCATTTTACGGCGGTACAAAAACTGGGTCTTGAAATTAACCCTATCTTTTATTACCCCTATTTTTTCTATTTAAATTTTGCAATATTATTTTTTACCTTATTGTTTATATTACTACCTAAAATAATTTATATATGTATAGAAACCAAAATAAAAGAATTTAGTATCTAAATATATAAAAATATATTTCATAAATATAAATTAATTAATGACATACAAATTTCTGGGTCGGCACTGGTCCTGTTTTTAAATACGCATGCTTAATGAACTATCTTTGTTTAGTCGCGAGGTCTCTTGCCATAAATGCGATTAGCCATTATTTTCTAAAGGGTTATCTATGGTTCCTACAAGCATTCGTATCGTTTCGAAATCGTTTTGAACTGTTTTATGTGCTTCGACGCATGCGCGACGAATAGTTTCGTGACGTACGAAAGTAACAAACGTTGGATCGCTTTGCGGATCTTTCGGACTTCAATTCAAATGTCTTTGAATTTTTTTTTGAAAATATAACCTACTTTTCTACTTATTATTTTAATGAATGTAAACTGATGCTTTTTAGTATTATAGCATTATCTTTGTGTTAGATCTGCTACTTTAATGTGTATTTCAAATTTTATCTTAATGTGTAATTTTTAATTATATTTTAATGGTTACGGTGTCGTGTGGTCAGCAATCTTTATGTTTTTTTTTTTAATATTTTTTCTTCTTTGTATATTATATATACTAGTTTTAAGTAATTTTATTTATGACATTCCTACGCCCAATGGGCATTATTATTTTGAAATTGTAATGATTTCTGGACAAATATAGACTTTTCATTTCATTTTTTGATCAAAGTTAGCAAATATCACTCATAATATCGTATCATCTTTAAAGATAATGAAATTTAATGATGTGCTTAGGAGGTGTAAAAATTAATGCTTTTGAATGATTAAAAAAGCAAAAGGGAAAAAGGGAAAAGCTAAAGCACATTGCACGCTAGTCACTAAATAAAGTTAGGATTACGCAGAAAATTAAATTTAGTTAAAAAAGTTAAAGTCACACAAGAAAAGCTAAACATTATGTGATCAAATGGTTTTAATTATACCTACACTAAATTAAAAAATTTGGTTAAGCTAAGTTAAATTTAAAAAAATAACCAACTTTTTTTAAATTTCTTACAAAATTTTAATTTTTTTAAACCCTTTTTTAAAATGAAACAAACGTTTCCTTTTTAAAATAATTAAATTTCACAATAACATCATAAAATAGGCTTACAGAAACTAGTCTTTCCCATGCATTATGAAAAAAATGTAACAAAATTATATATTTTTAGACAAATATTTATTTAAGAAGTTAACAAATTACTGGACAGCTCTGCAAGAATTACCAATAAAAAAAGAAATCACGAAAACCCCATTAACAGTGATTTCTCTACGTATAAATTTTTTATTATTTTTAAACTGAGTTGCATGTTTTTACACAAATGTCTTAATTTATATTAGCAAAATTTTTTTAAAATTAAGTTTTTCTGCATATATGAAACAATAAAAATAAACAGCTGTTAAAAATCAAAAATCCATTGCCAAAATGCCCAATTTTAAAAACAACCCAAAAATTTTCAATTTAGGCCATGTATCGGAAATTTCCGTTCTGAAACCTTAACCCTAAACGTTCCCAAGTTTTTTTGGTATACAAACAGGATCGTCCTATAACCAATCACTTCTTTGTTGAAACGCCTTTTTTCTGCGCATGAGCGTGATCGTTCGGGGACGATTTTTTGACCTGTTGGAACAAACCTAATAGTTTGGCAAGTTTGGGAAAAACGCGTTTAAAGTTTCAAGTACAATTTCAGCTATAAAAATTCTAACTTAAAAAAATTAAAATCGATTTTTTGAACCTATTAAACCAGAGAATCCCCTTAATTTATTTATAAAGTATATTAAACTTTATAGGTTTCTTCTTCCACGAATTTAATGTCATGATATCGTCGCTTTAAAAAATAAAAGACAACTTAAAATTGTTAATTTTCCACTAAAGATAAAATTTCATATTACCTGGTTATACATATTTCAAACCTGATCATATCATTGTTCACATAGTCAGGTAGCGAGGCTACCGATGTGATTTCTTTAATCTAAAAGAAAAAAGTAAATTTACACACTACCTACTAATTTATTTTTTAAACAGATACTTATAGTAAACTGGTAACAAAATAAATTAGTATGAAAAAACACTTTTTTTGAAAACAAGCTTTTTATATACTGGTCTGTCTTGTGCATAAAATAATCCCTTGAAAATTTTTTTATAACTGTGACTACAGTTAAAATACTAAATCTGACAGGGGAAAAGATTTTTTTTGCCTTACGTTTAGAAAGGGTTGATAGGTCAAGGGATGGTAGAAGCCACTATGGTTTAAAAATGTTTAATTCTTGCCCAAGAATTAAGACCACCGCTACGTCTTTAAAAATATAAACTAAAAAATTAAAAAAAGAAGAAGTTCTAAAACGATAATACTTAAAAAATAACTTTGAAGATTTAAGATAACGTCAGAATGTCAGGTTGTATGGGCTTCTTTTTTTATTTCTAAGACTGATGTGTACGTATTTTGTGTATCTTTAGTTTTTTTATTTTGAGCGTATGTTTATATTGAAAAATATTTTTTTTTTTTTTTGTTTGTTCTTTGTAGTTTTAATAATTAATGATTTTATTCAATATG
Source organism: Listronotus oregonensis (assembly GCA_019359885.1). Taxonomy (NCBI): domain Eukaryota; kingdom Metazoa; phylum Arthropoda; class Insecta; order Coleoptera; family Curculionidae; genus Listronotus; species Listronotus oregonensis. The sequence goes on from JAHBCN010003992.1 coordinate 3,625, forward strand.
TGGAATTTTACTTTATTTTTGGTCTTTTATTTCTTCTGTATTAATTGTTTTATAAATATAATATTCTTTTCGTTTATTTTAAGTCATTGATAATTTTGTTTAAATAGGAATTTTTGACTTTGTATATTTTTTCCCCCAAATTTATTTGACTTGTGAAAATACTTTATAGTAAATATTCATCAATAAATATTATTATTATTATTATTACATTACACAATTTTTGTATACTCCGACTTTTAAATTATTTTATAAAAAAAAAAATCTTAAAATTTCTTATGTCAAGATCAAGTTATATATTGTATTATTGTTTATCCTTTTGAATTTTTGCCCCTTGAACCCATTCATTTGATATTCATATCAGGGGGTAAAAAAAGAAAACATAGTCACATATTGAATTTAGAGTCATTTTTTTTTTTTATTTGTATTCTTCCCCAAATCCCTTTCTTTTAAACCCCAGGGTGCCTAAATTTGGATATAGAATGACATCCCTTAGCTAAACGAGTATCAAAATTTCAGCTCAATCGGTTGAGGATATAACTGCAAAATTTCCCGTTTTTTCTGAGATACATATACATACAGTGTTCTACTTAAGTTGGCAACATAGGGGAAAATTTTTTTTTTATTTTTAAATTTTTAAAAAAAAAATATTTTTGATAAAAAATTCTGCATGTTCAAAAAAATCTAAAATACTAAACAGATAAAATTTTTATCAATCTTTACGATATCCCAAAAAAAATATGATTTGCTCAAAGTAAATCCTTTATTTTTCCCCAAATTTTAAAAAATTTAAATTATAATAAAAAGTTTTCAGAATTAAATTACAATTACATCCTTCAAATTAAAAAAAATATTTTTAACAAATTTATTTTTTTTCTACTGAATTTTATAGCACTTTCTCAAATTTCGCTTAAAGCCCCATGTTTTGAATCCACTGTAAAAAATTTCTTTCCCGAACATTCTAGATTATATATACAATAATAACACAAATTTTTCGTAGTTTGGTGAGATATTTCAAGAAATATTTTGTTTCGATATTTTAAATAAAGGGACTTTTTCTCTTTTAAAATTCTATTTTTGACACCTCGTATAGGATTAAAAAAAATTTTAATATCTGATGATTGACATTATAAAATTTGGGAGAAATAAAGCAAAATTTTTAAAAAAACTTTTTTTTAAATTTGGAGGATGTTATTCATATTTTAAAAACGGTTTTAATTTCAGACAACTTTTTCATTATAAAAATTTTTAAAAATTAAATTTTTAGGTACTTTTTCTCTTGGCAAATTATATTTTTTAATATAAATCGATAAAAAATTTTATATCTATTTTATTCATTTTGGAAAGAAAAGGAAGTTTAAAAGGGGTATGGAAGCCCAATGCTTTGGGCCCATTCGATCAAAATGTCGCCAATTAAAAAATAACTGTCAGGTTAACCCCCCGATTTTGCCAATAACGAAACCACGAAATAAATTGAATTGTTGCCTACTTACACACTCATTGGTGTGAAATTAGGCAACACGTATATTTTATGAGAGCCGTATTAGTTTCGATTGTTTGCTTTGTGTGATTATATTTTTTGGGTTTCAGAAGTTTTTTTGGGTTTTAAACCTTATTTAAGTGTTTAGTGTTTATTAAATTTGATATAATTTTTGATTGTTTGTTACTTATAATATGGGAAAAAATGAGTAGAGGTTGTATGGTATTTCTTTCAAATCTAGGGTAACATACCCCGGGATTTTTACTTTAGGTTAATTTTTTACATTTAAATTAGGTGCTTCTTATGAGACTAACGTTAGGTAACCGAATAAATAATAATATATCAATTATGAATAATAAAAAAAGAAAATTTCATAAATGCAGTGAGAAAAGTAAGGGAATCTTAACTATCTTTTAGATGATTTCAATGTTTTGTATTTCTGTGGATTATTAAAAAAAAAAAGGTTTACATTTAGGTACTTTCATTTCATTTAATAATTTATACATTCTTTTTAAAAGGGTCAAAATTATTAATTACTGGGCGAAGCAAATTTTAATATATACAATCCTCTAAATTAATTGAATAAAAAAATCAATTTTATTTAAAAATTCCTTTTTTTCTTTTTCTGTATTTGTTTAAAAAATATTTTGTTTCTTAAACTTACATTATCAACTTTTAAGCTCGACATACTAGACACATAATATTTAACGGTTACTGTTACAATGGATACCTAGGTACAAGGGATCTAAACATTTTTAACAACTGTTATTCTGTTTTATGAATGTTGTTATTAGTGAAAGTATATCCTAAAGCAGTTATAAAAATGTTCACTTTTAATGTACAACCACAATCTTAGGATTAGATTAAACTCATTTACACTATTTGCCCTTCTTTTATCACAAAATTGTTGATAAGTAAAATGAAACTATCATACAATGTTTGAAATTTATTCCAAAAATTGTGTTTTATTTATTTATACAAAGCTTTTGGTAAAAATACAAAACCCCCCAAAAATATCGACCATTTAAATAGAAGGCCCAAAGTGGCGCCATCTATTCTTTCCATATTATATCAGTTTGATATAAATCCAATATTACACAATAATTTTAAATATTCCATGGGAGTATCGTTTAATAACCAACAATTTTGTGCAAAAAATTAAAAAAAACCGTGAATGCTTGAATTTGACATTTGATGATGTCAATTTTATAAATAGTAATAAGGATATGAATCATCTGACCTACTATTCATTGCAGCAAACTTGGGGGGCCAATCCCACTTTCCCCTTGCCCTCACGCCTGGACAATTTTGTTCTACAGTATTGGGCTTCATACACCTTTAACTTCCTTGATTTTTAAAGCATGCAGAATTTTTTATAAGAATAACTTTTTTCTAAAATGAATGAAAAAAAAGTTTTCCATATGTTTAACTTAGAACACATTAATAACGATACATACAAATATTCAAGTTAACAAAAGCTGTAAAAATGTGTTCGTTCTTAAAGATTGTCTATTAATCTCTTGTGCATTTAGGAATTTAAAAAAATACAAAATGTATACTTAAGGTTCACTTTAGGAAATATTACGTTATTTCCTCTCTATCTGAGCTATTAAACAAGATTTATGAAAACATTATGTTTTACAAACATATGAATAAAAAGCTTTTTCCGGTTGTCCGGCGCTTATAAATTAAGAAATAATGTTACATTAATGTTCTTATACTGTTATTTGGCAAATAAATATCAAGGTTATCCACTTCCTGAAAAGCATTATATTATCGTGTAGGGTTTGTTAGAAATTTATTATTTTCATACGGCAACTACAGAAAATATCTTTTTTAAAATTTTATTGGTATGAAGGGATATTTAGGGATACAAAAAGACCCAAAAATAAACCCTTCCTTTTGTTGGTGAATGGGGCCCTTGCATAAAAGTTATTTTGATCTAAAAAACGCGTCAAATTTCCTTTTTTGTCTATTAAAAAAACCATCTCCTAGATATCTTTTCTCAGAAAAAAATTTTACGGCGTAATTACATTTAAAGTTTACATGTTTGGCCCTTTAAAGGAGGGTCATTCCATGCCACTTCATCCAGGTCATGTCCCACAACCTCAGATTTGGCTGGCAGAATTGTTTATTTGACCATTCTAACATATACCAAGTTTAAAAAAAAAATTAAAAATAATTTTTAAGTTATGAATTTTGAAATTTAGCAAAATATGGTTATAATGGCGTTTCGAAGCTACCACTTTCGCGACATTAATTTATTAAAAAATCCATAGCTTCTACAATATTTAACATAAAGCAATATTTTTTTTTAAATGTTTGGAAAAATTAGTGGATTATAGAAAAAATATATTTGGTTAATTATTACTTCATATTTCTATGGAATGCTGTGCTAAATTTAAATTTTTAGTCCTTTTTTAATTCGCAAACAAAAAACTTTAAAGCGATTATTGACCAAAGGCATAGCAGTAACCAAAGTAATTTTTTTAAATTTTCCCAAAAAAATGTAAATAAAATAATCTGGAATGAAAAAGATGGTTTTTTACCTGCATATTTTAAAAAAATCATAAAAGTTACAATTTGCTTATTTCGAATAAATCCTACAACATCAGTTATTTAAACTTGTTATCCAGTTTAAAACCTTTAATATTCCCTCTAATTCATTATTTTTTTTTTATTAATAATGATGCATTTAAACACTAAAAATATGCACTGACCTCAAGATATTTGATTTTAAAATTGCATTTTTAACTGTTTTATGGGCTATACACCTAAGTAATATTAAAGCTGCAGGGAAATGATATCTAATAATCTTTTACAAAGAAATTTATTTATTATTTTAGGCTCATTAACCTTTTTACATTTTTATGAATACCATTTTTGGACTTTTTAACAGTTGAGGAGTTACCCTTTAAATTTATACATGGGGGCGTACATGCTTCAAATTTTCTTGCGAAACCCAAATCCTTTTTTAGGGGAAAAAACCCTCCTTCCCGGAGCCATTAGTTGTAATGGATTTGACATTTATATGTTGCATAAGTGTCAACAGAAAGTCATTTTTGGAGGGCCCGTAAATTTTTGGTTCTCGTTGTAGGAAATTTAACATGAACATCACACTCAATTTCATTTTTTTCCATCACTAATAAAATACTAATTGTCTCATAAAAATGTACCATTCACTTATATCTACCTTTTTTCGAATGTATATTTAACTTTTACCTTTTTTAGATAAAATTTTAAACATTTAAAAACAAATAAAAAAAAAATTTCATCAAAGTGATACGTTTAGTGGAAATTTGTCTTGTAGATTTTAAAATAAATGGTGGAAACTGTTAAAAAGGCACAGTTTTTTTTTTAAAGTTCCCATAATTTCGGGAGAAATAATAAATAAAAAAAAAACTTAAAATTTTTATTTAAATTTTTTCCGAACTCTGAAAAAAATTTAAAAATTTTACAAAAAAAAAAAAAATAAATTTTGCAAGTACTTTTAAAATTTAAATTTTTTTAATTCATTTTTTCCATTGTATTTATTTTATTAATGTTTAGAAATAAAAAATTTTTGTTATAGAAAAGCAATTAAAAAATGTTATTGTTTTATTTTTCCTAATTTAATTTTCTCAGAATTTGGAATAAGGGTTAAAGAAATTTGAAGCGTTTTTTATTTTACTTCGAAAAAAAAAAAACCTTTATTTTTTTTTTTGATTTATGTTTGCAGAACACCCATGATAAAATCTTTTTCTCATTTATTTTTTCCAAAGAAATTTTTTTTTTATCAAAAATTATTTTATTTACTTTTCATTTTTTTCTTTTATCCTCTTTTATCACCCCCAATCTGTAGTTTGATTTAAACAAATTAATTTCGATTATATTAAAAACACTTCATTAGAGACATTTTAATATTAAATTTTGAAAGGTAAAAAAAAATGCTATTATTAAAGTTAAAATTAATAAATTAGAATAACTTTTTAACTAAATTATGAAAAATTGGATGTTTTTTTTCTTTTTAAGTTTAAGGGGTTTTCTGGACTTAAAATTGATGGGGATTTTTTTCCCCCCAAAATTAAATTTTATATTTTTTTAAAAATTTACATAAAAAAACCATTTTAATTGATTATTTATTTTTATCTTGGGAAAATTAAAAAAATTTTGATTACGGGTTATTTGGGAATAATCACTTTTAAAAGTTTTTTGGTTTAATTTAAAAAAGGATCAAAATTTAAATTTGAAAGATTCATAAAAATAAGAAAAATTTACAAAATTTTTTTTAAAAATCCGTTTTTTTGTAATAAAAAAAAAATATTAAATTTGTAGGTTATTTTTAATATAAAATTAAAAAAAAATTTTTCCTGAAACTATTAAACCATTTTTTTAAAATTTAAAAAAAATTCATAACTTAAAGAACGGTAATATTTTAAAACTTGTATGATTATTAGGGGATAAATAAAAAAAAAAAAAAATAAACCCCAAACTGGAGGTCATAGTTGTTTTATTGGATGATTGTAATGGAATGACCCGAGTGGAAAAACTGGGTTTTTGTACATTTAATTTAAAAAAAATTAAATTTTTTTGAATAAGTCAATATCTTTATTTAAACTACAATATGTTAAAAATAGGGGCCAAAAATATTAACAGTTTTAAAAAAAAAAAAAAAAAAAAAGACCAAAAAAAACCCTTTTAAAATTGCATTTTATTGAATTTTTTTTTTGATTTTTGATCTTTATTTTTAAAATTTTTGATGCGCTTTTCACCCAAAAAATTAATCTTTAATTTTTTATTACATAATAAAGCTTTAAAAAAGCATTTATTTTCTTTTGGGGCGTTGAGGATCATAAATTTTTAAAAAAAATGAAAAAAAAAAGTAAAAAAGGGAAAATTGAATAAAATGGCAATGTTTTTGACTTGATTCTGATTTTTTACCAATCCATTGTAGATGAAAAAGATACTTGGACATTTTAAAAAATTATAAAATGGCCCAAATTAAAACTTTGAATTTAATTATATGGGGGGAAATTCTCTTTACTCACCCCCTTTTTTTAATTTTTTTTAGTAATTTTTAAAAAAAGGGGTTTCCCAAATAGGGTTTGGGGAAATTTAGCGTAAAAAAAAACCCACATGTTTTAGTCTTTTTTTAAAAAATGTTTGAAATAAAAAAAATCCCCTTTTTTTTTCTCTTTTAAGAACAGAAACCAATTTTTTTTAGTTCTTATCAATTTTTTCCACAAAAAAAAATTTTGGATTTTTTGGGGCAACCAGAGCTGTCAAAACTTTTAAAAAATAATTTAATTAAAATACAAATTTTTCCAAGTAGCAATAAATTACGTTCAATTAAATGTTTGTTAAAGTAATTAATTATTAATTAAAACTAAAAATATTAAATATTTTAGAATTTCTCTATTTAAATTTCCAAAAATATTAAACATTATATTCAAACATTGGGTCCATGGAAAGACCCAGAGACTAAAGACAAGGACCATAAAGGATCAAGGGTCAAAGTAAAAAGGAGTTTGATCATTAGCCATATGTTTAAATTTAAAAATTTTAATTCGGTATTTACCAATGTTTCCCGTTTGTTTTGTTTTAAAATGGTATAAAGTCAATTTTTAAAATGTTATACATTAAGTTCTAAAGTCAATATCAGAAAAAGTTTTAAAAATTAAATATTTAACAAAAATTATAAAATAAATATACCTTCTAAAAAAGGCGGGAGTCCAAAAAACTAATCTGGGGAAAAAAATAAAAAATCGAGCACTCCTTGTTGTTTACCATTCAAAGGGTGGGTTTGCCGATTTTTCTGCCAAGGTAAACTCACTGGAGTCACCCCCGGAGGAGAAGCGTCATGGTTGATAGATTTCCAGAATTTGAAAAAAAATTTTTTTAAAAATATATTTAAGCAAAATTTGGGTCCATAATTTGAAAATATTGTTTTTTTTGTTTAAAGAAAGATAATATAATTTTTATTCTGTAATAAATTTAAAATTTAAAAAAAAAAATTTAAAGATACATAAGTTTTTTTATTTTTATTGTCTAAAACATTTTATAAAATTTAATTTAAAATTTTTAAAAAAAAGATAGGAAAACTAAAGTTTTTAAACATTTATTTTGAAACAATAAATTACAATACGCATAAGAAAAATATAAGTATTTATAATTAGAATAAATCACACAAAATGACACATAAAAAAAGTGGTAACTAAAATATGCTTCTTGATACATAGAACATGTATGCAAATTTCATTAAAATATCTAAAGTGGTATTACAGATATTAATAATAAATGATTTATTTTAAAAATTTTACCACCCCGTATCTCAAAAGCTAAGACGTTTAGGACATACGTTCATATAAAGCTTTCTTCTTAAAATGGACCAAAAAATTGCCTCTTTTAATATTGACGTACAATTAAAAAACACCCCGTATAATGTAAAAAAAAATTCCAACCAAGATATTTTATTTCTCGTAAACAGTTGATTTTATCGATGTCAATCAAGAATACCTTTTTTTTCGTTTAAGGTTAAAGCTATCTAAAAATAATATTGTTGAGCCTTTATCATACAGGGTGTTAAAAAATTGCTATTATTGTGTATAAAGTCCCTCCCTGGCAAACTAAATAAGCCAAATATGATTTAATAGGTTCATTTTAAGAAGACTTATCTAGTAACCATCATATTAAAAACATATTAAATTACGCCTAGTATTCCACTTTTTTAAATATATTTTTTTTAAGATTGACTGTTTTTTAATAAACTATTTTCTTTATCTCTTAGATATAAAAAACCTTTTTAAAAATAGTGGAGTACATGTATCAATGGTTTTTAAAATAAGGTTCTAGGGTTGCTTCAAGGTTGGTTACTCCTTTAACCAATTTCTACGTACAGCATAGAAAAATATTACTTATAAATAACTATTTAAAGTTCAATTTAAGCATACCGTACAAGCCCCTACAATTTTTATATCAATAAATATTTTTTTGGAAAACAAAAATTAATTATATGTTCTAGTCCAGATAGTACCCTTATTTTTATACGGCACTAGGTTTTTCAGCGTTATCTTACTAATATAACTTTCTACATTCACAAAATACCCGACCCCACATTGAAAAGTCTAGTTTTCCGCTTATCCACCATGTGCCACGGAAAATTGACTGCATAAGGCTTAAAACAAACATTTTCGTTAATGCAGAGTCTTATATTACATAACATTAGTAGCAAACTCTTCCCTCGTCATAGTCATAGTCTATTATATAATATTATCTAAATGTTGTGTACCATAATGTATATTCCATTCAGTTAGCTTAGGTATCCTGGTTGCATTAGGGATTTTTACTCTTTAATTGGTTTTTATATTAACCAAAGTAGCAAGACTTTATACCGGGTGTTCAAATAAGAAAGGAGGCCGGCTGTATCTCAGAAAATGTTTATCGCACAGCGTTGGGGAAAAAATATTTTTGGTAAAAGTGGTCAAGTAAAATAGCTGGAAATTATTTTCAAGTTTCTGAAATGGCCGCTAGGGGGCGTAACTGCAATCTTGAATCTAAAAAAGTGATGTTTCTGTGAATTTTCCTATATTAACCCAACAAAAAAATACCTGATCTTTAAAGTCGAAGATAATCTGAACCTTTTTTGTTTGACAAATTTTGCTGTATCTCTAAAAATAAAGTCGTGAGGGGTATTCAAAGGATTCCGTAAAAAACACTCTGTATCTTCAAAACGGCTAAACCGATTTTAACAAGCTTAGGCTAGTTGACAAGAGCTTTTCTTGGGCTATAAATGTTATAATATTTGAAGTTTTGTTAGTTTCACATGTCGCCGCTAGAGGGCGTTTTTCGATATTCGACAGAAATGGTTAATTTTCTCAAAAAAATTAAATGCATTGGTATATTTTTTTTTAAAAAGGTAGCTAAATAATGCCTAAACAAGCGTTATAGTTTTTGAGATATTGACGTATAAAATTTTCTTTGGTCTAAATATTAGGTAAGGAACAAGATATCGAGATGCGGTTTACGCGACCTTGTTTAGGCATTATTTAGCTACTTTTTCATGAAAAAAAATTATACAAATGCATTTAATTTTTTGAGACAATTAACCATTTCTGCCGAAACGTCGAAAAAGGCCCTCTAGCGGCGACATGTAGACTAACAAAACTTCAAGTATTTTAAGATTTATAGCCCAGAATAGCTCTTTTCAACTAGCCCAAGTTTGTTAAAATTGGCTTAGCTGTTTCAAGATACAGGGTGTGTTTTACGGAAACCTTTGAATAACCCCCACCACTTTATTTTTAGAATACAGCAAAAACTGTCAAACAAAAAAGGTTCAGATTATCCTTGACTTTAAAGATCAGGTATTTTTGTTACGTTAAAATAGCAAAATTCACAAAAACATCACTTTTTAGATTCAAGGTTGCAGTTACGCCCCTTAGCGGCCATTTCAGAAACAATTTTTATATTTTTTTATCGATAGACGCTAAACGAAATTGGTGGAACATTTATCTTTTGAGGCTACAGCCCTTTCGCTCTCATGGACGAGCCGCCATTGTTGTACATATTCTGGCAACCATGCTTTAAAAATGAAACCTTTAAAACAAAAAACAACAACGTCAAATTATATTAAACACGGGCTAATCTGTTAAATACCATGATGCCTTTACAAAGTGAATGAATTATATATCTAGCAGAAATAAATTACACAAAAGGTATGATTCACTACGAACTCCGTTATCGAGATAAGAAAAAAATCTAAAAACATCTTCGAACCCGTAAAGAATATGAATCATTTGTGTACGAGATACTGAACGGGTAACATCGGAACAAGGGACCTAAAAATTGTTTTCAATTAAGTGTAAATAATGTGAAATTATGTGTTAAAAAGGCACTAGTGAAATGAAATAAGTAAATACACAGTGGTAGTGATGTCAAATAAGTGGAAATATACTAGTAGTGACGTGAAACAGAACTATCAAAGAATTACAAAAGTGCGTACCGGGTCCCCACAAAGCCCGGGACGATATCATCGTATTGGTATGTACTGATTTAATTTTTTTTGTTGGATTCTTTTAAATATTATTTTATTTTATTTTTATTTATTTATTTAATTTCCAATTAACATAGCTTATTACAGGGGGTAATTGTCTAGAAAGTGGCCGCAACTCCGATTTTGACAAATTTGGTATACGGGGTTTTTTTGGGGCGCTGATCACGAATCTGAAAACCTTTTTTGCCGGAAACGTTTCGTTTTCAAGTTATACATCATCAAACTTGAAAATCAAACCAAACTCATTTACACTATTCCTCCTTCTTTTTGGACAGAATTCTTGATTTTTACACTAAATTGAAACACAATCGTTGATAAACACCTTTTAAAAACTTGTTTTTATATTTATTTTATACCTATTTTTCATTTTATTGAAAAAATTCATTTTCAAATGCCGCAACCAGGTATACAATAGGCAATTTGTAAACAAACATGGCCGCCCAATTTGAAAGTGATACTTGGCAATTTAATGAAGAAAAAGGTGTAAAATAAACATAAAAAAGTTTTAAAAAGGTGTTTATAAAATATTGTGTGCCACTTTATTGTAAAAATCAAGAATTGTGTACAAAAAGAAGGGGGAATATAGTGTAAATGAGGTTAGTTTGATTTTTTAGTTTGATGATGGATATCTCGAAAACGAAACGTTTCCGCCAAATATTTTTTCAGATTCGTGATCAGCCCCAAAAAACCCCCATATGCCAAATTTGGTCAAAATCGGAGTTGCGGCCACTTTCTAGACAATTACCTTACAGGGAATATAATAACATTAAAAAAATAAATTAATTTTACCAAGAATTTGTTAATAAAAAGTCAGATTAATTTTGAATATTTTTATATGTATTTTAAACATTAATACTTTAATTATTTTTTTAATTTTTATTGCTAGATTATTATACATTTTTATTCCGTTATGAAGTATTGCTCTTATTCAAAAATTACTTTTAATTTAAATGGTTTGTAATAAATCTGTTGGCCTAGTATAATGCCCATGTAAATTATTAATAATAATAAGTATAATATTTGAATTTTTTTCTTTTAATTTCAGGAAATTAATGAATTTACATGTTATGTGTATACAGGGTGTCCCAGAAGTAATGGGACACAGAGCAACAGCAGATTCCTTTGGTCGAAATAATGAAATTAACGTAAACTTGCCTTATTTCGAAGTTGATAATAACTAAGATACAGGGTGTCAAACTTTTAATTTTGTTTTTTCGTAATAATTTCTTAACTAAATGACAAAGCGGTACAAAATTAGAGATTTGGCGGTTCTTTGAGGCGAGAAATTTAAATTCGTCCATACTTTTGATGTTCCTGGTAGAGGGCACCAGCTACGGCCTACCCCACTTGTTTTAGGTGGCATAACTTTTTTAAGCTTAGTATATTGACCTTTTTATTTAAAAAAAAGTTACTATAATTCCCTCTGCGTCAGAAATGTATACCTCATTTAGGTCTCTAGGAACAACTGTTTTCAAGAAAAATGCAATATAAAGCAAAGTAATAGTTTTTAACCCGCTAATCAAAAGTCTTCACGGGCACAAAACCCAAAAACCTCTCTAACCCCCCAAAATCATCCCCAAAATTCTCCAAATCCCTAGTGACCTTTAAGGCTAATTTTGAGGGGGTTAGAGGGGTTTTTGAATTTTGTGCCTGTGGACACTTTTGATAAGCGTCAACTATTATTTTGCAAAGTTTAAAAACAGTTGGCCAAAAACCAATTTCCATAGGAAAATCGAGGGGTCCTTTAAAATGCATTTATCTCGAAAACAGTTGCTCCTAGAGACCTAAATGAAGTATACATTTTTAACGCAAAGGGAGTTATAGTTACTTTTTTTAATAAACAGGTCAATATACTAAGCTTAAAAAAAGTTATGCAATCTAAAACAAGTGGGAAGTAGCTAGCTGCGCCTCTACCAGCAACATCAAAAGTATGGACAAATTCGAATTTCTTGTCTCAAAGAACCCCAAATCCCCAATTTTGAACCAACATGTTATTTAGTTAAGAAATTATTACGAAAAAACGAAAACATAATTAAAAGTTTGACACCCTGTATCTTAGTTATTATCAGCTTTGGGATAAGGCAAGTTTACGTTGACCTAAGGAATCTGCTGGCGCTCTGTGTCCCATTACTTATGGAACACCCTGTCTATCAGAAAGAGATGATACGATGCCGTTCTTTTGACTTTTCCCTGCTTGAATAAGCAATGTTGCCAAATGTTTTCTAATAATTTGTTTTTATTGAAGGTTGTTTATTTCCGTTTAACAGAAATGAAGTTTTTTTATAGAAAAAACTAACCAGAACTAACAAACAATTTCCAAACTATTACATAGTCCTGGTTAGTTCTGGTTAAGTTTTCCTCGTTAAATTGTAAATTTTCTTTATTATAAATGCGTCAAACAAAATAAAAAAAATCTGATATCTTAAGTTTTCGATATATTATAGCCCAAAATAGGGTGGACCCCGCTTTTAGATAACCACCTTATTTAAAAATGTATTATTATTTTTTGTAATTTGTCTATTATTATTGAATACATAAATGCTCTTAGGCTAAATTTAAATCCTTTTTTTTATCCGACAACGTTGCAAAATCTGACCTTTTAATTTACCTAACTACAAAATTTTTTCCGAATTTTAATTTCATTTTTCTCTGGAAAAATGCCAGGGTGGTCCTGAATTAACTTGATGAACTTAACGGTTTTCGAGATATAAATTGAGAGAGTACTAGCCACTTTTAAAATAGTTTCAAATAAACATTTTGCCTTGTTTATGTTTATTATTTTCATAAAAAATAGGAGTTTTATTCACATAATTCCGCTTAACATTTGTGAGTTTTGAGAAAACAATTTTTCGAAAATTTCAACACAAAACTTTCAAAATAAAAAAAAATTAGAAAAAAAACTCTAATTTCCAGTGAAAACAAAATTACAAATATTAAAATTGAGTAATTTTTTTCCCTAGAATACAATCTCAAACCAATGTTACAAGTTCTAATGTATTAACCTATTTTTTTTTGTTTCAGAAATGCGTGACGTGTGTGGAAATCTGCTCTTTTAGGGTTTTTCCTAAACCAACGTCGGTGGGTTAAAAGCGCGTAGTACACCTTTCCGAAAGTCTAAAAAGGTCTGGGCAAGCCGGCTTGTCCTGGGTATATCGATGCCCAATTGTTCGTTCCCTGAAGAGCAGAATGAAATCAATGGACTAGTGTAAAAGACGAAAAACTAGCTAAAATAATGTGGAACTAAAATATACATAAATAACCGCGGCGCGTTATTTTTCAGGGTGGCATAAGATACAGAAGCCAATCACGGGAAAATCGTACCATCTTTTTAAGTCTAACGTACCTCTGAAAAGATCGGATGGATCGGGACACTTTCCGGTCTTTTTTTGGCTAACGTTCGAAAAAGATCGGATTGATCGTATCGAATCGCTAGTAATTTATCTTATTGTGAAAAATATTAATTCCTTAATTAACAATATAATTAAGCAAAGCAGAAAAACTGTGCTTTGTTTCTAGATTCTTAAATTTAAATTTTACTTTAATATCAGTAGATATACCGATTGGTTTCTGGTTCTGTTTGGTTGTTGCTCCCAGGGGCAACTGTTTCTTGCCTATGTCTTATGGCACAGGCCTATGACTGGACCTAACCCCCACTTGCACGAAAAACATAAAAATTATCCAGTTAGTAATGTCCTTGACTTAAGGTTAGGTAAAAATCAAGTATTTCTAAATGATGTAAGTGGGAGTATGGGACTTCAATCAAGTGCCATCATGAAAACATAAAATCATCTTTAATGTTCGAGACACAAGCTTGATTGGATGGCAGAGAGAGTGGAGCAGATTATGGGGCAGTGTGGTGGACATCTGCTCCACCGATGTCTTCAGGTTTAACACAGGTACGATACTTTATTTTCACTAGTAAGAATAATGTATTTTACATATTATTGTAAGCAAGAGATTAAAAAAAGCGAGCTTAAATAATCTGTTATTAAAGGGGATCTAAGTATATAATAAATACCATTTTAAGATAAAAAACATGAGAATAATATAAATTAAATTTTAAAAAAAGATCCAAGGGAAATTGGTCGTGCCTTCTAGAAAGAAAAAATCCTTGTCGCGTTTAATATATTAGCCATTGTCAAGACATATTTAGTTAAAATGGTAGCATCTATCCACAGAAGAAAGTTGTAATTTTTAAAATTATTTTTAAGGTCATTTCAATATAACTAGTACCATTACTTCTTTTAAGTAGTGGTGGTATGTATTTGAATCAAATAATTCTTGACAACAAAATAATTTTTGACAAAAAGCAAATGCGTTAAAATATTTTTAATTAGGAAATTTAGGGTTAAAAAAACTTAAAGCAAATACAATAGATAATTTGTGGAATTCAAAGTTTTTTCTTTTGTTTCAGGTTAGTGGGCCCCTAGTAGTAAGTAGTTTCTTTTGGTGGAAAATCCCTGGCGATTTTTTTTATTAGTAATTTTTGGGGAAGTACACGTTAATAAACTTGTCTGTATATTTGACCCAAAAATTATTTTGTTATAAATTTTATGTTTTTAGGAAAACAAGCTAAAATGTTTTTTATTTTTTTATTTTTTTAATAAAAAAGATTTCTAAAATTTAAAGACAACTATACTGCTGTCGTAACAAAGAATGTCGTATCTAAAAAATCTTTGTTACAAGATATTTCTAATATTAGGCAAAACAGGATAATTACCCAAAAAGCACCGCAGGTACAAAATATTGTTTTTAAAATAGCTAATACCCTTTGCTCAATTACTTTCTAACATTAGTACATTAGTATTTTGTTAAATTATGTTACTTTATTTTAAAAAGCATTACGGACGCCTCAATTGTTTCTTTATGTAGACAATGCTGTATCAATAGCCTTTTGTGATTGTGATTATATATAAAAAAGGTTGCAGACGCCACATGGGAATATTTATTTAATATTAGGAGAATAGATAGTTGAAAAACAAACAAAACAAGCGTTGCAGACGCCTCAATTTTTAAATATGGCAATATTGTCAAAGTCTTAATTTATGAATGTTTATATGAGTTAGCATCTTATGTTATAAATAACAAAGTTGCAGACGCCAAGGAAATTATTAATATTAGGGAAATGATAGTTGAAAACAAACAAAAAAGCGTTGCAGACGCCTCATTTAATATGGGAACTATAAAAAGTATTATTTTATAAATGTAGAATGCAGTATGTGAGTTAGATCTTATGTTATTAGAACCTAGTTGATAAACAAAAAAAGCGTTGCAGACGCCACATAAGGAACATTTATTTAATATTCGGGAGAATGAGATAGTTGAAAAGAAAAAAGCGTTGCAGACGCCTTAACTTTAAATATGAACAATACTGTACAAATAGTCTTGGTTTATGAAAAAACAGTCATTATCAAATAAATATATTTTTGTTTAGAAGGCAAATGGTATTAGCTATTTTTTTTTTATTATTTGCATATTAACAAGTTTATTATTATGTATCAATGGCCTTTTGTGATTATGGAAAACAAGATAAATAATCAAAAAAGCATCGCAGATGCAGATTATTATTTTTATAAATGTAAAAAGCTATGTATAAATTAACATGTTCTGTATATAAGGAATGTAGTTGAAAAACAACACAAAAAAGCATTGCAGACGCCACAATTTTTCTTAATGTAGACAGTAATATTGCAATTGTTCTTAAATATTAAGGCGGAAAAATAGTTAAACAACACAAAAAAGCGTTGTAGACGCCACACAGCAACATTTCTTTAATAATAGGCAGTACAAAATCGTATAAAAACAACCCAAAAAAGCGTCGCAGACGCCCCAATTTTTTCCTAATGTAGACCGTGCTATAGTAATAGATGTTTAATAAAACACGCAAAATTTAAATTAAAAATGGTCATTATCAATAGATATTTTTTTCTTAGAAGGCAAATGGCCAAAAATTAGCCATTTTTCTCATGTTTACATATAACAAGTTTATTATTATAATAATTTGGGGTACCTAACTGTCGGTTAGGGTGTGGTAAATTTGCTAGGAGGGTAAATTCAATTCTCTACTGAAGAAGTCTGCTGGATTTTATAGCTTTTAGTACCCATTTTACGAGGGTGCTCTAATGGCATAGTTCCCCTGACGCCAATCCCCTCCTGGGGTTTTTCTCGACTATGGGGACCATAATAAGGTTATATAATTTGGCTGATTTCTGTTTAAGGGTTTAAGGGAAAATAAGGAATTTTTCTGCATACAGACAGTGCTGTATTTATCTTAGTAATTAGAAAACCAGATAAATAATTAAAAATGCATCGCAGATGCAAAATATTTTTTATGCATATAGGAAGCACTGTAATATCTAAAAAATCTTTATTTTGGGAATTTTTTTATGTGAATCAAATAATTAATTAATAAAGCATCATAGGAGTATAATATTGTTTTTAAAAATAGCTAATTCGCAATATTACTGTCTACATAGTAATTGTGTTTAAATTATGCGCAACAATTTTTGTATGAATGTATCAGCGTATAAATAAACCAATTTATTATCTAAAATAGATATCTTTAATTTAAATATAAATACAAGTTATTAAAAATAAAAAATATTTAGCTCCATTTTTCATTTATTTTCCTTTAAAAGAAAACTGTTTAAACAAAAAAGCGTTGCAGGCGCCACAATTTTTAATGAATGTAGGGAGCAGAGTACTTTCTAATGTTTTTTAGCATCTTTTATTTTTCTATAAATATACCAATTTAATTAAATTTAATATTTTTTTTGTAATTTGTATATTATTATGCTCTTAGGCTAAATTTATTTTTTTATCCGACAACGTTGCAAAATCTGACCTTTTACTTAACCTAATTACAAAAGGTTTTTTCGAATTTTAATTTCATTTTTCTCTGGAAAAATGCCAGGGTGGTCCTGAATTAACTTGATGAACTTAACGGTTTTCGAGATATAAATTGAGAAAGCACTAGCAACTTTAAAAATAGTTTCGAATAAACATTTTGCCTTGTTAATGTTCATTATTTTCATTAAAAAAAAATAGGAGTTTTATTCACATAATTTCGCTTAACATTTGTGAGTTTTGAGAAAACAATTTTTCCAAAATTTTAACACAAAACTTTCAAAATAAAAACAGAATTTAGAAAAAAACTCTAATTTCCAGTGAAAACAAAATTACAAATATTAAAATTGAGTAATTTTTTCCCTAGAATACAATCTCAAACCAATGTTACAAGTTCTAATGTATTAAGCTATTTTTTTTTGTTTTGCAAAATGCGTGACGTGTGTGGAAATCTGCTCTTTTAGGGTTTTTCCTAAACCAACGTCGGTGGGTTAAAAGCGCGTAGTTCACCTTTCCGAAAGTCTAAAAAGGTCTGGGCAAGCCGGCTTGTCCTGGGTATATCGATGCCCAATTGTTCGTTCCCTGAAGAGCAGAATGGAACCAATGAACTAGTGTAAAAGACGAAAAACCAGCTAAAATAATGTGGAACTAATATATACATAAATACCCGCGGCGCGTTTTTTTCAGGGTGGCATAAGATACAGAAGCCAATCACGGGAAAATCGTACCGTCTTTTTAAGTCTAACGTACCTCTGAAAAGATCGGATGTATCGGGACAGTACATTGATCCAGTCTCAAAGTCTAACGTACCCAAAGGACTGGATGGATCGCGACACTTTCCGGTCTTTTTTGGCTAACGTTCGAAAAAGATCGGATTGATCGTATCGAATCGCTAGTAATTTATCTTATTGTGAAAAATATTAATTCCTTAATTAACAATATAATTAAGCAAAGCAGAAAAACTGTGCTTTGTTCCTAGATTCTTAAATTTAAATTTTACTTTAATATTAGTAGATATACCGATTGGTTTCTGGTTCTGTTTGGTTGTTGCTCCCAGGGGCAACTGTTTGTTGCATATGTGTTATGGCCCAGGCCTACGACTGGACCAAACCCCCACTTGCACGAAAAACATAAAAATTATCCAGTTAGTAATGTCCCTGACTTAAGGTTGGGTAAAAATTAAGTATTTCTAAATGATGCTAGTGGGAGTATGGGGCTTCAATCAAGTGCCATCATGAAAACATAAAATAATCTTTAATGTTCGAGACACAAGCTTTGGATTGGAGCAGAGAGGAGTGGAGCAGATTATGGGGCAGTGTGGTGGACATCTGCTCCACCGATGTCTTCAGGTTTAACACAGGTAAGATATTTTATTTTCACTAATAAGAATAATGTATTTCACTTATTGTAAGCAAAAGATAGTCTTAAATAATCTGTTGTTAAAGGGGATCTTAGTATATAATAAATAATCTTAATTAAAAGTTTTTCTCTTTTGTTTCAGGTTAGTGGGCCCCTAGTAGTAAGTAGTTTCTTTTGGTGGTAAACCCTAGCGATTTTTTTTATTAGTAATTTTTGGGGACGTACACGTTAATAAACTTGTCTGTATATTTGACCTAAAATTATATTAGTAAAATTTTTTTTTTGAAAAACAAGCTAAAATGTTTTTTTTTTTTAAATTTAAAAAAATAATAAAAAATAAATTTTAAAAGTTTTAAGACAAATATACTGCTGTCGTAACAAAGAATGTCGTATCTGAAAAATCTTTTTATAAGATAATTCTAATATTAAGCAAAACAAGATAATTAACCAAAAAAGCACCGCAGGTGCAAAAATATGTTTTTTAAAACAGCTAATACCCTTTGCTCAATTACTTTCTGGCATCAGTTGTTGTGTTAAATTATGTTATGTTATTTTAAAAAGCATTGCGGACGCCTTAATTATTTCTTCATGTAGACAATGCTGTATCAATAGCCTTTTGTGATTATAGAGAAAAAAAGCGTTGCAGACGCCTCAATTTTTTTAAATATGGGCAATATTGTGCAAAAGTCTTAATTTATGAATGTAGTATATGAGTTAGCATCTTATGTTATTAGGAAATCTAGTTGATAAACAACAAAAAAGTGTTGCAGACGCCACAAGGGAACATTCATTTAATATTAGGGAAAATAGATAGTTGAAAAAAAAAGAAAAAAGCGTTGCAGACGCCTATTTTTTTTAATATTGGCAATACTGTACAAATAGTCTTAATTTATAAATGCAGAATGCAGTATATGAGTTAGTATCTTATGTAATTAGGAATCTAGTTGATAAACAACAAAAAAGCGTTGCAGACGCCACAAGGGAACATTCATTTAATATTAGGAAGAATAGATAGTTAAAAAACAAACAAAAAAAGCGTTGCAGACGCCTCCTTTTTTTTAAAGGGCAATACTGTACAAATAGTCTTAATTTATAAATTAGAATGCAGTATATGAGTTAGCATCTTATGTTATTAGGAAATCTAGTTGATAAACAACAAAAAAGCGTTGCAGACGCCACAAGGGAACATTCATTTAATATTAGGGAGAATAGATAGTTAAAAACAAACAAAAAAGCGTTGCAGACGCCTTTTTTTTTAAATGGCAATACTGTACAAGTAGTAATAATTAATAAATGTAAAATGCAGTACATGAGTTAGCATCTTATGTTATTAGGGAATCTAGTTGATAAACAACAAAAAAGCGTTGCAGACGTCACAAGGGAACATTCATTTAATATAAGGGAGAATAGATAGTTAAAAAAAAGCAAAAAAAGCGTTGCCGACGCCTCATTTTTTTAATATGGGTAATACTGTACAAATAGTCTTAATTAATAAATGTAGAATGGAGTATATGAGTTAGTATCTTATGTAATTAGAGAATCTAGTTGATAAACACCAAAAAAGCGTTGCAGACGCTTATTTCAAATAGGAAGCAACATTTATTATAATATTAGGCGAGAATAGATAGGTTGAAACAACAAAAAAAGCGTTGCAGACGCTCTTTAATTTTTTAAATATGAACAATACTGTACAAATAGTCTTGGTTTATGAAAAAACAGTCATTACCAAATAAATATATTTTTGTTTAGAAGGCAAATGGTATTAGCTATTTTTTTATTATTTGCATATTAACAAGTTTATTATTATGTATCAATAGCCTTTTGTGATTATGGAAAACAAGATAAATAATCAAAAAGCATCGCAGATAAAATTATTATTTTTATAAATGTAAAAAGCTATGTATAAATTAAGTTCTGTATATAAGGAATGTAGTTGAAAAACAACACAAAAGCATGCAGCGCCACAATTTCTTAATGTAGACAGTAATATTGCAATTGTTTTAAATATTAAGGCGGACAAAACAGTTAAACAACCCTTGAGAGAAGAACTTTTTTATGCAGTACAAAGTACACTGCCAATTTCTAATGTAGATCGTGCTGTAGTAATAGCTGTTTAATAAAACACGCAAAATATAAATTAAAAATGGTCATTATCAATAGATATTTTTTCTTAGAAGGCAAATGGCCATAAATTAGAATTTTTCTCAATATTTTCATATAACAAGTTTATTATTATAATAATTTGGGGTACCTAACTGTCGGTTAGGGTGTGGTAAATTTGCTAGGAGGGTAAATTCAATTCTCTACTGAAGAAGTCTGCTGGATTTATAGCTTTTAGTACCCATTTTACGAGGGTGCTCTAATGGCATAGTTCCCCTGACGCCAATCCCCTGGGGTTTTCTCGACTATGGGGACCATGATAAGGTTATATAATTTGGCTGATTTCTGTTTTGGGGTTTAAGGGAAAATAAGGGATTTTTCTGCATGCAGACAGTGCTGTATTTATCTTAGTAATTAGAAAACCAGATAAATTTAAAAAGCATCGCAGATGCAATATATTTTTTTATGCATATAGGAAGCACTGTAATATCTAAAAAATCTTTATTTTGGGATTTTTTTATGTGAATCAGATAATTAATTAATAAAGCATCATAGAAGTATAATATTACTGTCTACATAGTAATTGTGTTTAAATTATGCGCAACAATTTTTGTATGAATGTATCAGCGTATAAATAAACCAATTTATTATCTAAAATAGATATCTTTAATTTAAATGTGAACACAAGTTATTAAAAATAAAAAATATTTAGTTTCATTTTTCATTTATTTTCCCTTAAAAAAACTGTTTAAACAAAAAAGCGTTGCAGGCGCCACAATTTTTTTAATGAATGTAGGGAGCAGAGTACTTTCTAATGGTTTTTTTAGCATCTTTTATTTTTCTATAAATATACCAATTCAATTAAATATTAAAGGGCTTCACATGTAATATTTATTCTGTTTCTTGTTTTTAGGTTACTTTTGTTCTTTAAATATACTTTTAACCATTTTTTTAGCAACTTTAATTTTTTTCTTATTGTTCTAATTTATATGTGTCTCAGGGTATGTAAGGTTTTTCCATGTACTAATTATTTTTTCTTTTTTTAGGATATTCTGGTTTTTCAGTCTACTTTAGCATATTTTAATTTAACAAATGTACCAATTAATCTATTGTTTGCTTTTTCAGGTTATTTTAGTTTTTTAAATGTACACTTTAACCATTTTTAGCAACTTTTAAATTTTTTTTTAAATGTTCTAATTTGTATACTTTTTAGGGTATGCAAGGTTTTCACATGAACTAATTATTTTTTTTAGGATATTCTGGTTTTTCAATCTTTTTTCAGCATATTTTAATTTTACAAATGTACCAATTAATCTATTATTTCCTTTTTCAGGTTATTTTAGTTTTTTAAATGTACTCTTTAACCATTTTTTTAGCAACTTTTATTTTTTTAAATATTCTGATTTATCTGTTTTTCAGGATATTCAAGGTTTTCACCGGTCCTAATAAATTAGTTTCTTTTTTTCTGATTTTTTAAATAAATTTTTTAACCTTTTTTCCGCATATTTTAATTTTAAAAATGTGCCAAATAATCTATTGTTTTCTTTTTTAGGTTATTTTATTTTTTAAATGTACTCTTTAACCATTTTTTCCAGCAACTATTAATTTTTTATAAATGTACAAATTTATTTGTTTTTTGGGATATTTAAGGTTTTCACATGTACTAATTATTTTCTTTTTTTCTTTTCAGGATATTCTGGTTTTTCAAATAAACTTTGTATTCTTTATTTCAGCATATTTTAATTTTACAATTGTACCAATTAAATTGTTGTTTTTTCAGGTTATTTTATTATTATTTTTTTAATGTAATTATTATTTTGTTTTTTTTCCAGGGTGTTCGTTCTGGTTTTGAAAATAAACTTTTTAACCCTTTCTTAGCATATTTTAATTTTACAAATGTACTAATGTATCTGTTTTTTTTTCAGGTTATTTTAGATTTTTTTAATGTTCTTTTAACCATTGTCTCTTCAGCATCTTTTATTAATTAATCTTTCGTTTTTTTTCAGGTTATTTTATTTTTTATTGTGCTTTCTAACATTTTTTTAAGCAACTTGTATTTTTTATAAATATACTAAATGTTCTGTTTTCAGGATATTTAAAGTTTTTACATGTACCAATTATTCTTTTCCTTTTTTCAGGATACTCTAGTTTTTTAAATAAACGTTTTTACCTTTTTTTCAGCATTTAATCTCTTGCTTTTTTTCAGGTTATTTAATTTTTTTAAATGTACTTTTTAATTTATTTTTTTAGAGTATTTTAGTTTTTGAAATGTACTAATTAATCTTTTTTTAGCCAATTTATTCTACTACATAACTTTAAATTAAGAATACACCAAGAGGCGATGAAAATTCTTTACTGATATTGCTAATAAAGATACCTTTTAGGTACCTATTTACCTATTTATATCATCAATAACATTAAAATTTTAAATTGCAAACATTTCAAAGCCTCAGTGTCTTCTTGACAGCTGCTTACGTTTCAGCTTGGAGTAAAACATATAATGAGTAGGCGGCTGTCTGTTGTTGTCCTTAGGGACCGTACAACACTGATGATGGCAAAGGAAGGCCGAAACAGTTGCTGATGCCTTGGATAATATATATTTAAGGTAGGTTTCGTCTTTTTTCGTCAGAAATAAATAGAAACTTTTAAAACTCTAGAATAGTCAGCAATATTTTGCAAATATATTTATATATTTGTTTTATTTTTATAAATATGATGAAAGGTCTCACATATTTTTCTTTGGTTTCAGTTCCTGGATGGTAATGCCTAAATTTGTGTGAAAACAACCAATTTAAATTAAATCAGAGCATTGTGTGGTAAAAATGAAGCTCCTGTTGCTGTTGTATTAAAAAATCTTTCTTCATATCACCGACACGTTCCATAGATGAAACAATGTTATGGACGGACGAAACGGAAGTTATTAACGGAACATGGACACCATAAGGTCAGTTAAAGGTATATGCTAACTACTCTTTTAGTGTGAGTTTTAACGCATTGTTTAAGGTAGTTATATCGCGAAAGTCGTATTAAAAAGTTTACGCTAGGCTTAAAGAATCGTGGCCATTTACCTTTTTTGTCCTAACTTGAAGTGTTACACACATAAACAAAACGAAATAAATGTTTATTTGTCTTCTCTAGTCCAAACTACACTAAAAGTACTTTAATAAATGCCCATTGTTCAATAAAATTACAACAGAAACTAAAAAAACATTCAATTCACATACGATCAAATGGCCAAATGAATGTAAATAAAACTATTCAGCACCGGTGGTGACGTCATAGCCGCTCCCCGCTTTCGATAAATTTTCCAACGTACGTTAAATGGAACTGAGCAATCCTGTAGTATATAGTCGTTGACCAGAGTTTATTAATCTAAAGGGGGTTATGACATCCGCCGTATTGAAAAACTCTTGTGTGACGTCAAGAAGGGTCCATTTCGGCCATGTTGGATTTTATGCCGGACAGTGGCGTAGAATTGAGGTGGAAACGAAAAACTGCTTTTATACCGACGAACAAAATTTATATTTCAAAAATATAAATGTAATTCAATTAAGTATTGAAATTAAAAATTAAAGCGACAACACGACGATGGCGTACCTTTTCAATGGTATCTACTACATTAAATATTTTAAAAAATGAGAAAAAATTAAAATGTAGAAAATACTGATCGATTGCTAATTTGTTATAATTGTGAGTACTTACTCTATTTTTAAACACACGATATTGAATTATTAACACCTTTTTTCTTTAATAATACCCACCTATATTACCACGTTTATAAAATTTTATGGGCAAGTAAAGAAGTTTGGGGACTTTAATTATTTTTTTATCTTGGAACAGTCCGCGAAGGCTGAGGCCTAGTATGAACGCCCCGTGGGTGGCTGAAGTGTGGTAAGAGGAAGTTTATTCACAAGAGACTTAAATTCTGCAGGTAGCAGGTTCCATAGTCTTGACACTCTAGGGATGAAGGAACGAAGAAAGCGGGAAGTTCAAGGCCTCTCTAGCTGAACTGTTAAAAGATGCATAAAAGTTGCACTACGTGTTGCTCTGCTGGAAGCTGCCAGAAAAGGAATTATACTGGCCAACTTGTCTAAGTAGAAGCCGTGAAAATACCTATAGAAGAAAGACAGGAAGGAAGCTTTTCTGTAAGTGCAGGATCAGAAATGGGCTTTTACAAGATATCTTGAAGATCTTTGTAAGATTACAAAATATCTAACTCCAAATCAGATACTGGAAGCCATAGAAAAATTAACTTTTTTAGGAATTTATGACGGTGTTTTTGTATTACTTCATAAATATATAAACTTGTCTATTAATCCTTAATTTATTTTATTTTAAAAACTAATTATGTTACTTTTAAAAACTAGTTATTTATTTACTTACGGACCATACAGCATCTTGATATTGCAGAATAATAGCAAAATTTTCCACTTTGGCAATAAAATGAATTATTTTATGTAAAAAAATGTGAATACAGGTTTATTGCTAAAAAACTAAACTTTATTTGTTTCACAACTACAACACTACAATACATTTACAATTGCAACAATTAAATAAAATACAACTGAAATTTTTACATTTTGAAATTGATATGGAAGAAAAGAACACCAGTACTTAGTGGTATTATTTAATAAAATTTTGTGGTATACTACATTTCATATTTTAAAACATACAAATCATTTAAGCATTAAAATCCTACTTAATACAAACACAAAAATTTCATTTATAGTTTGTTGGCAGCCCTTGCAAGATAAAACAAAGAATTAGATCTCGTGTTCTTATTTGGTACTCGAAAGTTTAACTTACTTACAAGTTCTTCGCAGTCCACTTCATACTACACAATCTAAACAAAAACTTCTTCAGTGCAAGGTAGGTTTACATCAGTTAATTTTAAACTTGTAAAGGCAAATCTAAAAAATATAAATTATATTTTAAAACATGTCTTTTTCAACATAATATACCAAGTAATTGGTAGATAAGTATCCAAAAAATTAAATACAATTAAAGAATGTAACTAACCGCAAACTTAATAAATGTACAAAATAATGGAAAAAATATTAAATACACATTCTGAAGGTACATTAATGCATATACCTAAAGTTGATCAGTTCTAGGTATAAGCAAGTCAATATTGACTATTTACTTTCTTGACAACAAATAACTATAATTAAAATCACACAAAAATTTCAATTTACTTACTAATAACTGTGTAACTACATTCAGAGTTGTGAAGAGTCACTGGTGGACTTAAAAACCGTGTTTGTGTTATCCGAGGTGTAATAATGCAAACTGAATGGAACTGCTACAATAAAAAATATTTGTTAGTAATAGCAGCATTAGGATATATCATATTTTTCACCTTACCTTCTTTTATTAATCGCCTTTTTCCTTTTTGA
This sequence comes from Listronotus oregonensis, assembly GCA_019359885.1. Taxonomy (NCBI): domain Eukaryota; kingdom Metazoa; phylum Arthropoda; class Insecta; order Coleoptera; family Curculionidae; genus Listronotus; species Listronotus oregonensis. The sequence continues at coordinate 29,831 of JAHBCN010003992.1, forward strand.
TCAGGATCTCATAATCACCGCTTTTGCAATTTTTCTGGAAGACATATAAAAATCGTCTTTTTAACATGCTCCGAGCAAATAACAGAATCCTTATGGGAAACACAACTTTTTGGTCTATTGCACACTAAGGACTAATTAAAACTACACGACTAAACACTACCAAAAACAATATAGTAAAAACAGTCAAAACCAATAAAATATTAACTCTGTACACAAATATTTTCAACTGTAAAAATAACCCCATATAAAAACTTCGACTTGTGGCACGACTCTGTCCACAGCTGAGTATGCTAGTAACTTTTAGAGTTACCCGACAGGGCCGCCAACATAAGCGACCCTTTTCACACCCTCACATCTTGGACTTTTGCTATCCCCATTCTCGACGATGTCATAACCCCTTTAGATTTATAGACTCTGTACTAAACAAATAAAATATTTATACTAATATGCATCATAAAGGCATGTCACACTATTCAAACTGTTTCTCAACAAGTTTAATATTAAATGACTCTAAAATAAAAATTTCTTTTTATCCTACCTCAAATATCAACAGTTTTTTTCCACTAAAAAAAAAATATAAAAAAGGTGGCGGTAAGCATCAATCGAAAATACGAAATCGGCGCGAAGGCGGCGTTCTTCGGATTCAAAGCGGCGCGCCGTGTTTCAAGATGCTCTTTCTGGCTGGCCAAAATTCCGAGCATTTTTCCATAAAACATGTAATTGAATTTTTTGTATAATTCAATTATTTATTAAGTCAATTGAATTAATTTCTAAGTAATTCAATTACTTTATAAGATAATCGAATCTATTTCTAAGTAATTGAATTACTTGGATTCGGGAAAATATAATTACCAATTAAAGATTACATTATCTGATTAATTGATAATCCAAATACAATTACCTTTTCCGGAAAGTAAATAAATTAAAGTAATACAATTACTGAGAAGTATTCACACTAAAAATTAACAATGACATAAGCGGAAACAAATGAATCAAATTTTATCCCCTTGTCCAAAGTTAGTTACCATGGTTACCGATGCAACATCCCAATGAGCATACTTTTTTAAATTTTTTTTGCCTATGTCAATCTCAGTTTAGTTTGATGGCAATATAAAAATATTATTAGATCAACACTGTTTTAAATAAAGGAAATTAGATATACGAGGACATCATTTAATTCCCAGATTAAATATTTGGTATGCATAAAAAAATAAAAAGTTCATATAACAGAACACAATACAACTTTCAAAACTTGTACTTAAACATAATATAACCGTTGCTTAGATTACCAAGAATCATTAAAAATATATGTTAACATTAAAAACTCATAAACAGGAAGAATTACTCAACCACTTACCACATTAGTGAGGTCATTAACTATAACAGAATCGGGCACCGAAAACAGGTCTCCAGCTCTAGACAAGTCTCTATTTTTCAACACTTGCATAAATAATTCGTGCATTTTTCTATGGGCCTTTTCTTCATTCATTTTTGCCAAATTTTCAACCTACAATCTCATATTCTTCTTAGTTTTACATTATATTAACAAGCGAACTTTATTTCTTCATCTAGACAGCTTTGGTCAGAGGGTCACGTCCGGTTAAACTTTTTCTGTTTTAAAATTCCAAAGAAAATCACTTTTACGAAAACGTAAATATAAACACAGACGTTTGTCAAAAATTCAGCCACCTTTGATGTGAACAGACATCTGTTTCCAAAACAAACGAAGTCTTTGGACAACCGACACTTTTCCCGAGCTTGCTAGATTCCTAGGATTCCTCGAGGTTCTTAAAATAACGGTTTGGCACCAGTTTTTACCCAATCACATGATTTTTAGTTGGTTTTAACAGTAGAAAAGTGACGGTCAATGACTTCTCGACTTCTTGAACGAGAAATTGCAACGCCGTAGGCCCGGCGCGGTGAAAGTAAGGTGGCATCGCCGCTCCACAGGTGGTTGGTGTCCACCATTGCCAATTTGGCACAAGTAACTTTGCTGAAAGTTTTGAACTAGTGCAAATAAGGAGATAAAATTAACGGGAAACAAAAAGTAAATTTATTATTCAATAAGGAGACAAACCACTCTGCAAAATATTGCAAAAAAGTTAATTTGGAAAAGAAAATTAATATATTTAATGCTCGATTTTAAATTTAAAGATATTTTGCACAGTCTGGCATCGTCGTCTTTTCTTAACACCTTTGATTCAGGTAAGCGCAGCGCACTTTATCCCAAGCCCACCTGATTCCAGGAAATTGGTTGTTTTTGAAAAAGAAAGGATCAATGCGATGATGCCAGTTTGAACGTAATTTCCCTATTGTTCACAAAACTAATTTTAAATAAAAATCAATTTATTAAATAATCATATAATTACAATTCAGAAAACAATAGTCTTTATCTTTTAGTTATACATTAATTTAATTTAAAACTTACAGTATTTGTTTATAAAAAAAGAAATTAAAAAATCTAACCAATTTTCCCAATATCATGTAGTAAACGAGCTTTAATGCCTTCCAATTCCTTAATTCTTAACTTTGTAGCGTTCAGCCTTTCGACAAGGTCGTCGCACATGGGTCTCGACACTTTCGAGACAATATGAACTAGAGCCAGTGTTTTGAAAGCATCATTATGTAGACGGGCTATAGGATCATTGTTCTCATTGTCTTTAATGCTGTGACTTTCTACTTCTTCTTGGATCAAGATTTTTGGAAGATTTGCGATACCTAAAAAAGCATATTTTTAGTACATTACTTACACTTATGTTTCAAATAAAATTAAATTACCTTCTAAATTATAATGTTCTAATGGTGTTCTTGTAATGGCAAGCGGAACTTCCCTTCTCTCTAGCTCTGACACGCCCTGGCAAGCTTGAAAACAAGTCAGTTGGACCTGATTGCTTCTTACTCGCGCATCACTTTGATATACGGAAAAAATCAGTCCAACAAACAGAGGGTCCATCATTTGGTATGTAGCTTGAGTTCTAATATCTAAAAAATAGAATACTACTGACAATTTGTTCTTAAAAATAGACTTAAGCAGCATACCAACATGGCTGGGCCAAACAGTAATGTGTGGATGGGAATGGTACCACCCAACGACTCTCATGGGTCTGTTTAAAGTTGCCGCTAACTGTTCGGCATGCATAGAGGCTCCACATAGTTGTTCAGGTGAAATTTCCACTCGATCTGGCTGTTTGTCACTTCTGTGGAGGATCATACAGGCTGTTATATGAGAGATGCATTCCTCTTCGTCAATCTATATAAAATTTGATTATTTTTATACTTCTGTTATTCTACATTAAAAAAAATCTTACCTCCCCAATAAGAAGACCCATAATTTCCTGTTTTTCCGTTGTTAAAGCATGTTGAATGCATATTGCGTATACATCAGAGGCCAACTCTACCCTTTTTAGGTACTTTTCTGGTACCATTTTCACGAATATAAAAAAATATTAAAAAAATACAAAACAATGAATGACGGATTGTGTCAAAAATCAAAAACTGGAAATGGGGTTATGTGTTATTACCTCTTCTTTTTATGTGTGGATTTAGGGCTTCAGTCTATAATGTAGTTTAGCCCAGTGTATTAAAATATTAATCACCGAAGACGCTGTAGATAAAGTGGAGAACTATTTACAAAATGGTTGGATTGCCTTTCGAGCATATACTTGCTAGAGGCAGCCTTGCCGCTTTACTGTACGAACAAGCGTGCGAGAAAGAAAAACAAGGGGTGTTCTTCTTACTTGCTCCATGTGCAGGTTAGTCTCACACCTATCGAGGTATATACATCTTCTCGACCACCAATTAGTAAGTGAAGTAAGAAAAAGGATATACACCTGTTCTTTTTTCTCTCTAGCACCCTTACATAATGTTAAATAATAGTTAAATAAATACTTCAAGGTAGGATTTCTAAATTTTGACATTTTTTACCTAAAATTTTAAAATCGTGGTTGACCTATGAATGCTTGCGAGTCATGGGGACCAAAGATACGGAGGACCATCCCTGTGTTACAAAAATGTTCCTTAAATTGCAGTAAATTAAGATGGCGCTGTGTTTCAAACGACCGTTTTTAAAGTTCACTTTTTATTTAATGGTATTCTGCGGCCCTTTTTCAAACAGCCATAAGAAATGATCCTTCTTATCTCTAGTCTCAATGTTGCGAGTGGAATAAATGCAACGAGCCGAAATCGAAGTAGGCAACATCTTTTTGCAGAAATCTGTTACGTTTTTTACCGACCAACTGTTACCGATTTTTAAGCCCAAGCCCAAGAGTATCACTGATTCTCAAAGTTAAATTATTCAGAAGCAAGTTTAATTTATATTAAATTTAAAATCTTAATACTCTTTTTAGCTGGCAAATTTTTTTTTTGGCAAATTTTCTGAAAACGACGTTTGCCGCCACGTTCTCAGCGCCATCTTCTGTCAAACGTCATTTGCCTGCGATTTTTTGGCACAGCACCATGAGCGTGTAGACAAAATAAAGCGCCGGTTTTTCTTTAATTTTACGGAGTTTCAGCGTGTAAAAAGTAAAAATTTGTGAAAATGGGCTCCTACTTATCAGAACCAGTTACCGATAAAGTTTCCACCGATGAATCCAACGACAAATTGGGGTATGGGGCGAGCTCCATGCAAGGTTGGCGCGTAAGCCAGGAGGTGAGACAACGCCGTTTTTTTTTAATTATTTTTTTGTTTTTAAGTTTGTTTATGGCTTTTTTGGTTTGGTTTGTTGACTAATTTTACCAGTTTAATTATTTTGTAGATTTTCCAAATCGGTTTATATGGAACTTTTGTGATTGATTGTAGCTTGCTTTAAGCGCGGGTTTCGACACGTTTTTTCCATGATTTTTACTTTGGTCATTTTTTTTTTCTTGTTATTAGGAAGCTTTAATCGACTTTTTTTCATGATTTCAAGGTTTGTAGTAACATTCCAAATGCTGAATCTGGATGACGGATATGTTTTTGTGCAAACTGATAATTTTAATAACAGTAATGTTAAAATTTAAGTTCTCTTTTTTATTTAGAAAGTGTGTACAGTACTTTACACTTGTAAAACTTCACTTCTTTTGAGGGTTAGTGCACAAAAAGTCCAGGAGGCAGGGCTGCCTTCGGTAGTAAATCAAGACGGCTTCCAGAGAGAAGAATTGGGGACTTACATATTAAACAAATACACTAAAATTTACCATATTTTACTGCATAATTTTGGTAAAAAACATTCCAAGTAAATCCAGTTTTTCATATTTTCTAGTTTATTTATGATTTAGGCAACCAGTTATACAACAGCTTAAAATATTGTCGAGTAGATGTGTAAATTTTTGCCTATTTTTGTCCATAATATTTATTAAAATTCAAAGTTTCAAGTTGAGCCATATTATTATATTTATAGTAAGTCCAAGTATCTTTATTTATATCTACAATAAATTGGTAATTGTCTCGAAAGTTGCCTTCTCTCCGATTTTGAACAAATTTGATATATGGGAGTTTTCGAGATATTTATCATTAAATCATATCATTTGTCATAATTAGTCGAATATCAAACTAACCTCATTTTCACTATATTCCCCTTTCTTTTTGTACACAATTCTTGATTTTAAACTAAAGTGGCACCCAATATTTTATAAACACATTTTAAAACCTTGTATTTTTATTTATTTTTACATCTTTTTTCCATTAAATTGCGAACTTTCAAGTTCAAAGGCCACATTGTGGCGCGTGAAAGTGTAGGTTTGCAATAAAATGGAAAGAAGATGTAAAATAAATATAAAAACAAGTTTTTAAAGGTGTTTGTGAATTATTATGTGCCAATTTAGTGTAAAAATCAAGAATTCTGTGCAAAAAGAAGGAGGAATAGTGTAAATAGGGTTAGTTTTATTTTCAACTTTAATGAATATCTCGAGAAAAGTTGCCAAAGAGATATTTTTTTTCAGATTCATAATTAGCGCCCCAAAAACCCCTGTATACCAAATTGGGTCAAAATTGGAGAGGAGACAACTTTTGAGATAACATTACAAAATCAGAATGGCAAGTTTAAAAAAACCTTCAAACTTTTATTTTATTATTTTTTGCCATTTTACACGTTTTTTATTTTTTTATTTCATGATGAGATTCAATCAATCAATCAAAATATGCTTTATTGTTTAAAAATATACATTTTCATAGACAAAAACGTCTTAGGGGGTAAAAAATATCTATATGGTTTAAAAACAAAATAATGTTAAAAAAAAAAGCAGAGTGAAAAAAAATCATATTTAATTATAAAAATATATTATAAATAAATAATAATTAAAAAAATTATAAAAAAATATTAAATTATATATTATTTAAAATTTAATAATAAAAAAATATATATTTACATTTGAAATTTAAATATTAAAAAGAGATTTCAAAATAAATGAACAATTACCGTAACCAAAAATTCTTGTAAACTAAGTCACAAACATAATCACACCAATTTTTATGCACCCGACAAAGTGTCTGCATAAAATTCATCCAAATTATAATATGCCTTTATTTTAACTTTTTTCTGTTTTTTAAAGTTTTTAATTCTTTTATATTTCTCAAAGAAACCGGTAGATGGTTGTACTTTTTTAAAGATTCATATATTATAGACTTTTTGTAAGGGTGCTTGTAGGTATTGGTAGTCTTAATTTATTTAAATTGCGGGGGTATTATAAACGCGGGCATTTTCATTGTCTTTATATTTTTGTCAATAAAAAATGGTCGTCTCTAATAAAAAAAAATACAAGAGAGTCAAGATTTTTTCCATCAGAAAATACGGCCGACAGTGTTCTCTCGGTAGGATTCCGCACATGAAACTTAAAGCTCTTTTCTGGAGCACAAACACTGATTGAAATAGCAGCCTACTACAGAAACCCCAAAAGCAATTCCATATCTTAGGTGAGATTCTACTAAGGAAAATGGGCAGTCTTTGCCAGTGACTGTCCCAGCTCATTGTAAACCACCCTGACCGCGGGGCAACCAGAAGCAAGTTTTCATTCAATTAAGAAACATCCCCGGTTGAATTTTAGGTTTTTTTGTAAATTTATATATACCGAGAAATTTGTCACAGATTTGTTTTCTACTACACTAGTTTCAATGGGTATATGTTTTGAAAATTTAAAAGTTATTGTCTAAAAATTTAAAAATCAGTATGGGGGTTTGGGATTGTTTTTTTTTTTTTTCACCCCTCAGACGTATTTTTGAGAGTTAAAAAGGGTGGTTCCAAAGGTAGTCCCGGACAATTATTTTTCTTTAGCTTTTCTATGATCCAAGAAAACATAAAAAAATTTCAGATCGGTATAAGAGTTGGATCTATTCTTTTTTAGAATTTTTATTAGCCCTCACCCCTTTTGATGGTTAAAAAGGGTGGTTCCAAGGGTAGGTAGGTTTGTGGAGTGGGTATAACCCCCTTTCCACCGCGACCGATTGGTCTATTGTGGCTTACACCTTTTTATATTTCTCCCCCAAACCAGACTCCAATAAATCTGATGACCCCGTTGGGAGAGAGATCTTTCCCCTCCCGGCAACAAGGTGTTTTGTGCCTATTGTTGGGAAAGGATCAGGTATGTGTTTTTCCCCGATTCATCCTCCATGAAACAGTGGCATTCGGGTCTTCCGGGTTCCAAGGGTACTAAGTCCTATTATTTTTTTCCAGCTTTTTTATGACTTTAAGACGATTGTCCAAAAATTTCAGAATTTGGGATGAGAGTTGGTTTCAAAAGGGGTGGTTTTGGTGTTTCCCCGGGTGTTTATCAATTTTTTACAATTTTTAAGTGTCAATGTTTTAAATTTTCTTTGGTAACAGGCTGTTTTTTAATTTTTTTTCTTTTCTTGCAAAAAAATGTTTTCCAAATTCAGGTACATGTTAAGAGCCTGATTTTTTTCCCCCCAAGTTAAACTTAAAATTTTCAACTTATAATATTTAAATTTTTTTAAAAAATTCAATTTTCCAGGATGCACACAATTTAATCCCGGGCTATAAGGAAACGCGGGGTTTTTCGCTGTGTACGACGGCCATGGGGGCCATGAAGTCGCCCACTATTGCGCCAAAAGCTGCCGGATTTTATCAAAAATACGGACGCCTACAAACGGGGGACATTGAAGAGGGGGAAACGGGATTTAAAATTTGAGTTTCTTATCGCTACGCCGGAAGTTGTGGCAATTTTAAAAGTAAGTATGTTAAGAGTAATGTATTTATTCATATATAAACCAAGAAAAAACCAGTAATAAATCTTCCCCTTTGGAATTTGGGAAATAAAACCCATAAAATATCCTAAGTAAATCCATAAAACCTTTCTTTGGCCGGGCTTTTCTTTAGAATTTTAAGAGTGCATTTAGCTACACTTAGGGTCGGCAGACGGGGGTGGGCGAGACTAACAAACCCCCACCACAATTTCTATAGCCCATTAAAATATTATATTTTATTTAGGTTCTTCACCCCCGTATCTGCGATTTTTTTCCGATTGAAAGCCTACAGAGAAAATAGTATTTAAACATAACCGATTTGGGGACTTCACTCAAAAAATTTTAAAAAACTAAATCCAAATTTAAAACTATTACAGCAGAATAGATTTAAAGTTTGGCTTTATAAAAAACAAAAAACCCTTCTTTATGTTCAATGAGTTAATCAAAAAAATTTCCCAAATATAGGCCTAAAACAAAGCAATTTTTTTACCAAAATTATTTTGTTAAAAGGTTATCATGTGTGTGTTTATTGATTTTTTTGCATTTGGAACAAATCAGTAATAATTATTTTAACCTGAACAAAAATTTTAACTATTTCCGAGGTATTAAAAAATTTAGTCATGGGAAAATTATTAGACCTTATTACCTTTGAAATAAATAAAAACACTTTAAGCTTGTAAACATTTAAGTAGGAGAATTTTCAATTTTTTACTGACAGATTTCTTTTGTTTTATACAATAAGACTGGACTAATTTAAAATTTGAAAAGCCCTTCAAAGTCATTCCCTTTTTTGCTAAGATGAAAGGTAAATCCATAGTACAACTTTAAATTTTTTAGGAGTTATAATTGATTCAAACTTAAGTTGGAAAGAATATATTCAATTTGAACAAATAAAATTTTGCATTGGGCCCAAATTGAGATTCACTTTTGTGAGATTGTAGTTTTATTTTGTTTGTTCAGTCCCCTTTTAAGTTAAGGATTCTGTTTGGGAAACTTTCCACATCGATCAATATCTTTAAAACTCAAAACGTATTATCAGGGTGCATACTTAAAATTCTCCCCGATCCCCTTTAAAACCGCATTTTAATAGTCTAGGTTTTTTTAAATGTTCCCAGTCTTTTTTCCTTGTAATGTTATAAAAAAATCCGCATTTATTCAGTTAAACTCTGATTTTCTCCAACCCAAAATTTTACTAGAGGAGGGGGGTCTTAATTCCTTCTCACAACCCCCCAACATTTTGGGGAGGGGACCTTATTATCGTGGGAGTGAAGGCTATAAATCTTGCCATCTAACTTGAGTGAAGAACAAGGATAAATTTAAAGGCTGGATCGGTTTTTTCAGAGTAAATGTTTTTTACTCTTTCAACTTTTATTATTAATTAAATTGTTTTTTATGTACATGTAAGAGTGTTTCATCTTGATTGTTATGTGCACACAGATTTAATTGGTTTTAATTAATTTATTTATACTTTTTTTGATTTAATATGTTAGGTAATTGTTTGTATTTTAAATATATTGTTTGACGTTTCTTTGTCATTGTAAATGATTTTGTTGGAAATAAAGGATATTATTATTATTATTATTGCTCTAATAGCGACATATATCAAAAGAGTTGTCTTTTTCCTGAAGAATGTATATTTTTAAGATACGATAAACCAGTACTGGGGTTTAAAAGGGAAATGGGAAAAGATTTTTAAAAAAAAATTCTTATATTTTTTATTTAATTTTTTTGGGGTTGCTGGCGATAAAGAGGCCGAAGAAGAGTCAGATGATGAAGAGAATGTTCACAATTTATATGAGGAAGCCTCAATGCCGATTGAAAAAGTTATTGAAAAATATACCAATTTAGTCAATCCGGCACTGAAAAACTTAAAAAAGGGGGAAAAACTGCCCAGATCCCCGATGATTACAGCCAAAAGATAATACACTAAGTATTAATAATTAGTTATTTCAGAGGCCAAGTTTGTCATTGACATATTTTTGCTCCCTTTGGCTAAAAACGTTTCTTTATTTTATCCATCCATTATATGCAAGGAAGTTTAGAGCCAATACTGTAGAACAAAATTGCCCAGGCGTGGGGGCAGCGGGAATAGGGGTTGGGCCCCCCGGGAATTTGGGCAATGAATATAGTCAGGGCCGGATTTATTTTTGTTACTATCATAAAATTGACATCAAATTTAAATTCCAAATTACTGTTTTTTTATTTTTTGAAAAAATTTTTGTTATTAAAGGATACTACTTTAGAATATTTAAAATTATTGTGTATATTAGATTTATTCATCTGATATAATACTTTACTTCTATTTAAAATGAAGATTTTTTGGAATTTTGTAGTTTTAAAAAATCTTGTATGATAGTATTATGTACTTATCACCAATTTTGTGATAAAGAAGGCAAGATATAAATGAGTTTAATCTAATTAAGATTCTGTTGAAACATTAAAAGTGAAAATTTTTAAACTGCTTTGCCATTTTTTCACTAATAACAAACTTTCCCATGAGACAGAAAAAGTGAAAATTTAAAACCTTTGGTCCCTAAGTACCCAAATGTAACAGTATCCTAAATATTATGTGTGTACAGTAGTGAGCTTGAAAAGTTGATAATGCAAGATTAAAAAACCCAAAAAATCTAATTTATTTTTAAACAAATGGTATTGTTAAAAGTATAAGTGATCAAAATTGTATAATTTTTTTAATTTTGTTTTTAAAGGGACCTTTCTCAATATCAAAGGAAAAAATAAATTTAACTTCATTTTCATTTATTTCTCCCTTCTTTTTTTTACAAAATTTTCCTGATTTTTACACAAAAGGGAACATATTTTATAAACACCTTTAAACCTATTTTTTTTTTTTTAAATCTTTTTTCCATTAAATTGCAAACTTTTAAGCCCAAAGGCAGCCCATATTTGCTTAAAAAAAAAAAAGTGAAAAAAAGGTAAAATAAACATAAAAAAAAGTTTTAAAAGGTGTTTGTGAAAATGCAATTTGTAAAATCAAAAATTTAAAAAAAAAAGGAAAAAAAATAAGGTTAGTTTGATTTTCAATTTTAATAGTATCTCGAAAACGAAACATTGCCAATTTTTTACATTTGTAATCAGCGCCCCCAAAAAAGTACCAAATTGTACTTCTTTTTATTCAATTAGAGGCCCGTATATATTAAAATTTCCTGGTTGCCCAGTACCCAAAAATTTTGATCTAAAGAGGTACTAAATTATTAAATGAATAAAAAACTAAAAAACCTTATTTCTTTTTAATAATCCACAGAATACAAACATTTGGGAAAAAATCTAAAAAAAATAAAATTTCCTTATTTTTATACTAATATTCTTATAAATTTTCAAATTTTTTATTTTCATAATTGATATTATTATTTATTGGTTCTAACGTTACCTTAAAACCTAATTAAATAAAAATACTTACCTAAAGTTAAAAAACGGTATTTACCCTTGGATTTTTCAAGACAAAACCATACAACCCTTTTTTTTTAAAAAATTTTTTAAAAATTTTACTTTTTAATAAAATTAAAAAAAGGGTAACAAAAAACCCCCAAAAATAAACCAACTATTTTTAAAAATCCCCCAAAATTTTTTTTTGATGGGGAAAGGGGGGGGCCAATTAAAACATTGGGGGCTTTTTCCAACTTTTAAACCCTTTTAAATTCCCTTTATTATATGTCACATGTTCTATTCAGATTTATTCCCTTTTAAAAATCCCTGACAAAAACTCCCTTTTTCTTTTTTTAAGGGTATTTTTTTCAAAAGTTGGAAACGCAAATTTTAAAACCAGGCCCCCAGTTTAAATCAAACCTCTTTGCCTTTTTTTCTTTTTAATCAATTTTTATCTTTTTATGATCCAATATTTTTTATTAGGGAAAGAAAAGAAAATTTTTGTTTTTTTAGATTGCTTCAGCCTAAGTTCACAACCCGAAGGGAATTTTTTTTAGGGGGCGCTTGGCTGCAGTCTGGCCAAGGTTCCGCAGTGATTAAAATGAAGGTAAAGCTCTTCCACCCGTAGTTAATGGGAAGAGAAAAGCCGGTAAGAAAGTTTGGGTTGGAAAAGTTGTCATGATGAGTGAAAATAATAAATCAGTCTTGAAATTTTAGTTCTGTAATAAATTTAGTACATGGAAAGGATTTTTAAAATATCCCGAAAAAGTTCTGCGTCGTTTTTCCGCAATTTCTCGAAAATATAGAACATTTTAATATTATGCAAAATTTCTAGAAAGAATTATTGAACATGAAAAAACACAAAATAATTATTGTGAAAATTTTTTACAATTATGGCAAAAAATTTTTTTGAATAATTTTTGTATGTAAAACGGTTTGACTATAAAGTGTTTTGTTCAAAACAGAACGCCCCAAAAGGTTTATTTTTTTTTTGGAAATTTTTTTATTTGAGTCAAAGAAACCAAACCGGAATCGAACGGTCGATTCCAGAAATAAAAGTGTCGGATGCGGACAGTTCGGAGACGAAGGAAGCAAAACGAGCGGGAAAAGGAAAAAAACCCAAGATCGACGCAAAACGGCGATATCGAAAGAGAAGGGGACTGAGGATGAAAGGGAGTTAGGGTCAAATGGGGGAAGTCCCAAAAGGAAAAGGTAGAGAAAATAGGATTTAAATATTTTCTTGTTTAATAAAATATAAAAATGCCTTTTTTTTGTTTTCGAATGTCCGCCTAAAATTTCAATTCGTCATTTTTTTGATTGAGCGTCGGACGGGTGATTTTGCTCTGAAAAGGTACAATAATTGCACCCCGGAAACGAACCCATTTTCGCAAAATTTGGTAATTGTTTAGAATCGCGGTTTCGCCTATTTTCGGAGATATTGACTTTTTATTTCATTTCGTTCTATTTTACGGCGCATTTAAAGCCGGGTATTAAATTTAGCGAACATATCCCTGCCGCACGGAAAACGAAAGTATACGTTCGGTTTCTGTGGACGTGAATAATTTATCTAAAAAACGCATGCATTCGGTTGAGGAAAGGTTCGTCACTTGTGGTACATAAAAGGAAATTCGCCAAAATCGTTTTGGAATATGAATAAATACGAATAAAAAATAAATTGCCCAAACAAGGTGAAAACATATACGCATACGTTTGTTAAATGTGGATGTCAGAGCGCATGTCCAAAATTCACGCACATTTACGGCATATACGTTTGTTACCATGGCAAATACGTGCTAAGTGAATACCCGTTTAAAGGTGTGGTTCTTCCACGGGCCGTCGCTTTTGACTAACGCATGGGGCCCCGCCGTTTAATCAGGTGGTTTTTAAAGGACCGCGGCTCAACTTCGCGATAGCAAAGTTATTAGCCTAAAGGAATAATCTTTGGTAAGAGTCGTGATGGATGATCTAGCAATATATTTATTGTTAGAAGAAAAGAGGATGACGAAATACTATTACAATTAGCCAACCTGGAAACATAAGCAATGCCCCTTTATAATCCAATATTTCAGCAAAGACGGATGAGGGTTTTTATACTACATTAATAAATCGACATTTGCAACAGGATAAAGTAACATTTAGAAAATATTTTTGACTGAATAAAGCACATTTTTTTTTATCCTTGACTTAATTAAAAAAATGATATAAGTCCGAGCCATACAACAGAGTTGAATATCCAATAACCCCAGAGGAAAAATTAGCTTTGTATTAAGGTAAATCTGTACAAATTCCAGTCTTATCATTAGGGTCTCGAAAAAATTCAAGACATACGAGGTCGGAAATGAAGGCAAAGTTGCGCAATTTTAAAGCTAATCAAAATGCCACCTTAGAACTTTAAAAAATTTCGAATACATACTTTTGGAAAATCGATTATTTGCATTCATTTTTATTTTTTATGACTTTATTTGAATGACAACAAAATAATTTTAATTTCTGATTGCCACTTTTTCTGTTCTACAAGATAGTGTTATTAGATTTATAAAAACCGACGTTTTGTCTTTGAGATGCCATCAGCACCGTTTTTAAAAGGTTCTGGTTTTTTTTATTATATTTAGAGCTATTTAAGTTTCCCAAAACCAATATTGTATTTGCACTTATTCCGAAAAATTTATAATAATGGCAATTTTCCCTAAGAAACCATATGTTAAAAAGAGAAATAGACAATATATTTTTACATGATGTTGGGGAAAACATTAAACTGATTTTCTGAATATGCAAAACATCATTGGATTTGGGATCTTAAAAGCTCTAAAATACGTAATAAAAAATCCAGTACCTCATTTAAAAAATAAAGTTTTAATTTTTAAAAAATTAAAAAAACACCGGACATTCCCCACAAAACAACACAAACAAAATATCAGACGCACACAGACTGCGGCTCCACTTCTTCTCTTTCAGCAGTCATCGCATCAATCGCAGTCGTTGACAGCGGACGCAACGACGGCCGCTCGAAACAAAAAACCCGTCACATTTAAAAACATGAGTAGGAGTGCTTTGGGCTAAAAGCAGTGTTAGACGAAGGCGGCCCGTGGAAGGAAACATACCTTTACGAATCTTTTAAAAGAATTCCAAAAAAAAAATTGTTTTTCGTCAATACAATGTATCCATTTAAGTTTAGCAATTTCTAGTGATTTTTTCTAGTAAAACAAAAATATAATTTTTGGATTTTTCAAAAAAAAATTATCGAAAAATTAACTTTTTTTTTTTTTTTTTTTAATTATTCTGTTTTTGATAAACTCTAAAAATAAAAATATTTAACAATTTAAAAAAAAAATTGCAATTTTTTTAAAAAATATAAAAAATCGAAAAACTAATATTTATTTTTTTTCACCAAATTGACACAATTTTTCATAAACACCTTTTAAACGCCGCAACCATGTATATGTATACACTAGGAAATTATACACTCGAAGGCCTTTATAAGCCCATCGAACCAACAATGTACCGTCAAACTACTAAGTTAACTAAGTGGTACACCTCAAAACTCTAGTGGACTGTACACGAGACACTGCAGATTGAAATACCACATGCACAGGATCGGCCTAGCGCAAGACGCCGTGAGTGCCGCATGTGCATGGAGGGGGGATGAATTGGCAGAACACATACTGTGTTCGTGCTCCAGCACTCGGCACGACTAAGATTTGCAATCTTTGCAACACACCCTATTGCCGGGAGGTGAGATCTCTCCAACAGGATCATCAGAATTATTAGAGTCTGACCTGGTGGGAGAAATATAAAAGAGTGTGAGCCACACAGACCGGGACGGTCGCGGTGGAAGGGTGTTATACCCACTCAATTTCAAACCTACCTACCTACCTAATAGGTAAAACATTATTCAACAAAACATGGACGCCCCGTTTAAAAGTGAAGCTTTGCAATTAAATAGAAAAAAGGTGTGAAATAAATATAAAAAACGGATTTCAGAAGGTATTGATAAAATATTGAGTGTTCCAATTTAGTGTAAAAATCATAAACTGTGTGCAAAAAGAAGGGAGAATATAGTAAAAATGTGGTTAGTTTGAATCAGAAGAAATCGCTTCGAGCGTCAGTTATCATAAAATTACCATATGCCTTTTCATAAATTAGAATATCCTGACTATTCTGGCAACAACCGCAGGCAGACTTTCCCTGCAGCTTTTCATTTCTGATTATTTTGGCCTATAAATAAAATTAGAAAACCACTTTTTGACAACTTTTTGTTGACACAACATAAAGACTTTTCGCGACATATCGTTTTTAACTACTGGTTGATAGCGTCTTTTCCCTTACCATTCTAACCACGGTAAGTTACATATTCATCATCAGCTGATCAAATTCAAATCGTGCTTCGACGGTAATGAACGAAAACCCACCGTTTCAGAACCACTGGGCGCAACAATGTACGGTCGCTATGCCAATCGCCACAAACAGTTATTTCTGACCAGGGTCGGATTTTATTTTTACATATGCAGGTTTTTATAAACAATATCCTCTACACTTAATACGGTCTTAGCGACATTTTTAGTTTATTGAGAAAACTTACCTGGTTTAATTTAAGCTCTATTTTTATATCTGATATTCATGTTGTGTGGTTTGGTTTTTTTTTTCCTTGGTATTTTAAGAAAGTGCAATTATAGAAAATTTTATTCAAATTATAAATAAATACCACGTAATAATATATGTACTACAAATTTAAATGAACTTTTAAAAGTTCAATTATTGAAAATGTTGAACAAATAATAAAATAATCTCAATGCTAACAATAAAACAGTGTAAATTCTAATAGACTATAAAAAAGTTTAATTATAAAAATACCTCTAATAATATAACAACAGCAAATAAACTTTAAAAAACGTGCAATCATAAAAGTAAGACAAATTATAAAATACTCACCTAATAATATAACAAAAATAGACTTAATATTTAACAATATTACATACTTTTCCTTCAATGAGTAATATTTCTAGTTTGGCACTTATATATGGGATAGTGATTCTGACTAATATGTTTTAAAAACAGATTTGCATTAAATTTATAATAAGAAATATCGTTCATGGCTTTACCAATAAAATTAAAGTCTCTGTAGAAAAAATATTGTTTTGTAACTCGCGTACGAAATTATTCGCAGCCCTTGATTGGTAATGTGCTGCAACACGCCCACGTCCTGTGCGGCAAGGGATCCATCTAACCTATCTTGTATACTTTTCAGTAAGTAGTTTTACTCTTATCAGGGGATCGGTTCAGATATATTATTTTCGCGTGCTGGTGAATGGGTAGGGCACTGCCAAACCAAACTTCAAAATTGTAGGTGCCAACTCTGCCGAGAGTCTCCAGTCAAAGATGGGAGTGACGCTATGAACCGAATAGTTTGTGCATGGCTTGAGTATCAGACCTGTTCAGATGTCCCTGAGTCCTGTCGAAGATGCGCTGATTTAAACTTTATTTAAATTTATAACTGATTCAAAAATTTCAAGAAATTAAAAATATATTTTACGTAAATTTACCAAGTTAAAACTTACGAATTAAATATATATATTTTTCAAATCTCTTGCAACTCTTCAATCATTTTAAATAAATTAACCGTAATTTAATTTTTTTCACTTTTTTAACGTTTGTTCTATGTTTGTTGGTATTAAAAAAATAGTTTCTGATTCGTAAGTTTTAATGACCAGCGTACGTAAAATGTGTTTCTTTAATTTCTTTGCAATTTTTTATAAATAAGTTATAAATTTAAACAAAAATTTATACAAAAGCACATCTTCGACGGGACTGGAACCACGCGGACCGTCTAGACGCAAGTCTGATTCTCATGCCGTTAGGCTACTTGCTTATCGCCTTCACGTACAAACTATTCGGTAGATAAGCGTTCTCCCATCTTTAACTGGATAATTTGGGGTTTGGTTGGTACCTACCTACACTATAAGTTACACAAGGAGCTCATAACTCGATGCACCTATCGGACCGTGCCAGTTAGTTTGGTTCAATTTCGCAATCAACATTTCAATAAGGTAAAATAGCGAAAAACAGTACTATTTACAAGTGGCGTCAACCCTATTTTTAGCCATAGGTAAAAAGTTAACATTTTTTATTTTTTTACCCTGCTTGTTTTTATGTATGAAAATGTCGTTAAAGGAAAAATAAACATTTCGATAGTTTTTTGCCTTTAATATTTAAAAGTATTGGTTTTTATGGGCATTTTGAGGCACTTCTTTGTTTTTTTAATGTTTTTATTATTTATTTTATTTTTGATAAATAAAAACTAACAATTTGAAAAAAGATTACAAATGTTAGTTTATTAACCAAAAGTCAACGTTCGACTATGATAGATATATGAAAATACTTCAGATTTCTATTTGCCTTTTTTGATATTTTTTCTTTCATATATATATATATATATATATATATATATATATATATATATATATATATATATATATATATATATATATATATATATATATATTTTTTAAAAATATAAAAAAACAAAGCGAAAAAAATAAAAATTAGTTTAAACAGGTAATGAGAATAAAAGTTATTATTTAAGATTATTTGCAAAATAACGATTTTGAACCAAAGTTGATTTTTAATTGAAATATTTTTTATATCACCACCATGAATTCGCCGATCCTCGCAAAAACGAAACGGTTTACATAAATCACGCGTGTGTCAACTTACATACTAATCGTTTAATACACTTTTAAGTTAAGTCCAAATGTAAGGTCTTTGGAGAGTTAAGAAATAAGTCGAAAAGATAAGATATAAACCAAATTTTCCATTCTATAAGATATTAGCTGTTTTCAAGTCAACTGTAACAAGGAAACCTTTTCCTCTATGATTTAAATATAATTGCACTATTTCACCAATTTGGGAATTAACTAACAAATTGAAAAATCTACAATCCAAATAGTTGGTAAACCATAGCAAAGAAAAAACAAGAACCAAAATAAAAGAAAAGCCGCGAATCCTCCATTATTTTAATTTGACACTTGACATAACCATTATTAACGCTCCTACCGACAAGTGGCGATAGCGGTGGATACTGAGTACAAAGTAATGACGTAGATACTGACGTCATAACACCTTCCCCTATGTTACCGCTTCTCGCCAAAATAAACCGGTTTGTTAACTGTCCTAACAAAGGCCAAAATTTGTTTCATGTAATTATTTCTTTGGTAACTTAATGTGGTTTAATCAGTTTGACTTCAGCTTGACAGTAACATCAGCAAAAGAATCTGATATATCAGTGTTAACAAAAATAAAGCAAAAATAACTACAGAAAATGCTTACTCATCAATTTCAGTCGTACCAAAAATATTGTTTGCACCTCTGACGTAAAGAACTTTTCCGCCCTCAGCTGATTGTTGCCCTCGCACAGCTCGGCCTCTCAGCTTTCAGCAGAACTTTTACGCCCTTGGTACAAAAATAACTATTATTTCTATTCATAAAACTGAATATAGAAAATGATTCATAATTATATAAAAAACGCCAGAAAAATATATTGTTCCATGTTCTTTTTTAAAATAGCCCCCAATATACTAAGGCCATAAGCCGCCACTGGGTTAACCCTATTTCCTCATCTATTTTTTTGCTCTTTTGCCTTTTTTATCTGAATACTATGAACTTGCCAGTGTTGCCACTATTCTTTATAAGGCCAGACATGAAAAGTTGCCAAATCATTACATATATTCAAAGATATTTATACACTATAGGTAAAAGAAAGAAACGTAAAAAACGAAAAGTTTCAAAAGAAAATGTCCCGAAACGCTCTCCTGAGCGAAAGCAGAATAAAGAAACGTTACCGCAGCCAGGTAACGATGGAGAACGGTTTCCGTAACAATTTTAATGTTAGGTTTATTTTTGTTAGGTAAGTCCCCGATGAAAAAGGCCCCCAAAACCCCAATCAACACGAGACCAAAGAGAAATGCCACGCAGTTGTATAAGAAACTGTTAACTTTTCACGAAGAGAGTGAGGAGGATGATACTGAGGATGAAGAGGACAAGACTTTTGAAGGGCCTGGAGGTAAGCAAACAGATACAAGTATAAAGAGTCTGAGGAGGGAAAGATAAAAAGTCCAGTTCAGCCGATCTATTTTCAATCTCGAATATACAGGGTGTCCCAAATTCAATTCTCAGGCAAAGTTGTGCAATTTTATGCTTGAAGTTTAAAAAGTTTGAATACTTCCGAAGATCTTTGGAAAAGACCGAATATTCGCGATTTTATTTCTATTTTTTTATGACTCTTTAAATAAATATAACAATAAATTTTAAATTCTCATTGCTACTTTTTCTGTTCTACAAAACAATGTGAGTGATTTACACACCGACGTTTTGTCTTTAAGCTGCCATCATTAACATTCTTTTTTAAATATGATCCTACATTTTTTATTACATATTATAAGAGGTTTTAAGGTCCCAAAACCAATCATGTATTGTTCTTATTCGAAAAATTCAACCATGTGTTAAGAGAGACAGAGAATAGATTTTTGGTCGAAAAACATACTGCTGGGTCGCTCTCCCACTACCACTACTCTACTCTACTTCGCTCGCCGTTTTTCGCGTTTCGCACGACTTTCAGAGACTTTTTTCACCAATTTCCCTCCACCTGAGCGAAAAATTCAAAATATGGGGAGAAAAATTTTGATCTCTACTTTCATACGCCGTTTTCAGAATTAAAATATATTGATCCCCCTTAAAACGGTGAGCCTTGAAAGAATAGCCCTTAATTTTTTGAAGATCCCTAAATCGAAAACTATAAATCAGACAGTAATCATCTGGTGGTTAAACTACACATTGTTACCTATCATTTCCCTAAAAATTACTCCTTAATATTTATACTGAAAGGGGATTGACACCATCGCAATAGCTTTAATAGTTTTTGGGTTGTTCGCGAAAAACTAAAAAAAACTCTTTGTTTACAGTTTTTATTGTTTAAAAAATTACTATAAACAAATTCGCTGGGGACAAACCCGGGGTTTTCATCATTTAAGTGTAAAAATTAGCTTTTTTTTAATTTTAGATGAAAGTTCTGATGATGAACCTATGAATGTATCTATAGAAGAAGCTGAAGGTTCAGAGGAAGAGAGCAGTGATGGCGAGGATGAAGAAGAGGATGATGATGTAGAATTGGATGATGACGAGGATGAGGTAAGAAAGGGGAATTTTCACTGGTAATACCAGAAGAGATTAAATTATTTCCGGAAATTTTTACAAGCTCAGATGATAATTTTTTTTAAAAAAGATATTGAGAGGGAAAAAAATTACTGATTTAATTTAACCTCTCGTTGTATTCTTGTCTAACAAAATGGGTAATCGAGACATTTGTGGATTGCTGCATTAAAAAGACATATTAATTTTTACTAACCCATGTATAGTATATAAAATTATATTTTCATTCTAGCTATCGTGTTTGGATCGGGTATGAATATTTCAAAGTAATTTCTTGCGATGTATTCCATTGGTAAAGTAATAATTGTATGAAAAAGAATAAGATAGAAGTACATTTGAACCGCACTAGTTTTGCGAATGAAAAACAATAGACAAAACAAAGACAGGTAGACCAAGCTTTATCTGTTTTTGGTTGAACCATTTTGATAGAAACTCTTTAGAAAATTTCAACAGGGTGTGCGGTAAAATATGGGAATTCTCCTGTAGGAGTTTACCTACATTTTCCCTGACACCCTGTATAACAAGAATCAAGATATGCTCCTTCTAAGGAAGGTCCGGAATATTTATTCTTTATAAAATGTGTTTTTTTGTGTTTGGACAATTGTTATTTTAAGAAATGATAAAAAATAGTTATTTACATAACTAGGGAGGAAAGTACATATTTTCCTCCCGCGGATAATTTGATGCACGACGCAATGCGGAGGACATTAAAATCCAAGGGAGGAAATGCACTTTACTCTAGAGTCTAGAGGAATGTATATAATTTTTTCTACTACTTTTCATTCAAATTTTTAAAAATTATCTTTAAATTTTGTGTTTGATAAACCCCTGTATTAAAAACTTATCAAAGTATAAAGGCCCCCACAGACCTCGTTCTTTTTAAGCAGTTTTAATCGTGACGATCAATTAACTTGCCAGTTTGGGTGAAAACCAAGAAGTTTAAAGGTGTATGGAAGCCCAATACTGCAGAACAAATTGCTCAGCCGTCAGGGCAGCGGGAATCGGGGGTCAGCAATGCGGAGTTTGCAATGAGTAGTGGGTCAGGGCCAGATTTCCATAATTCTTTGTTACTATCCTATAAAGTTAACATCACCATATGTCAAATTTAAACATTCACTGTTTTTTTTTGCACAAAATTGTTGGTTATTCAACGATATTACTGAATATTTAAAATTATTGTGTAATATTGGATTTTATATCATCTGATATAATATGGAAAGAATACTTTACAGTCCTCTATTTAAATGGTTGATATTTTCGGGAGTTTTGTATTTTACCAAAAATCTTTGTAAATAAATAAAACACGATTTTTAAAATAAATTTTAACTAAATTGTTAAATGAAATAAAAGTACCTAAATGTAAACCTTATTTCTTTTTATAATCCATGAAACACACAAACATTGTGGTAATCATCTAAAAAGATTGTTAAGATTGCCCTTACTTTCCCATCTATTTCCTATGAATATTTTATTTTCTATTATTCATAATTGATATAAGTATTTATTTATTCGGTTACCTAACGTTACGTCTCATAAGAAACACCTAATTTAAATATAAGAAATACTTACCTAAAAAAAAATCCCGGAGTATTTTCCCTTGGTTTGAAAACCATACAACCCCCAGTCATTTTTTACGATATTAAGTAACAAACAATAAACCCCAAAAAAGTCACAATTAAATAAACACTAATACGAAAAAAAAAAAATTTTTTATAAACCCAAAAACTCCTAAAACCCACAAAATATAATCACACAAGGCAAAACAACCAAAACCCAAACGGCGCAAAGGGCACAAACCACCGAAACGACGATTGATGAGACAACGACGCCAACGGTTGGTGGATGGTCCCAGCGGGATATACGCCCGCGTGCTCGATGATAAAAGGTATTCCGGCCCCTCTAAAAGTATAATGTGTTCCCTAACTGCACTTTGGGATTTATCAGTGTGAAAGGGGGGGGAAAACCCCCATTAAAATTTTTAGGAATTTTGTTTTTTGGCGCAGAACCCAAAAGGCCAAGCCCCGACAGTTATTTTTATACTGGGCTGGATTTTTTTTTTTGATCGGAAGGGGCCCATACAGGGTTTCCCTTTTCCTTTTAAAAATTTTTCTTGGTAAAAACTGAACATAACACCGTCGGTAAAAATTTTCGGGAGCGTTTTAAAATCTTAATCGTAAATTCTCTCTTTTTTAAAAAACGAAGTGTGGGGTCCCAAGAACTTTTTTTAAAAATTCATTCTTGTAACAAAAAAAAACGCTTTATTTATGTTTTGGTGTACGACTGCAGCTTTCGCGATTAAGACGGTTTAAAATTAAATTAAGTGTTTTTCCGGCATTAAGACGGTTAAAAAAATTAAGTGTAGGGAAATAAAATTTTAGTCGTCCGACTGAGCAGTTTAATCGGCGATTAAGAAGGATTAAAAGAACGACAGTCTGGGGGCCCTTAAAGTAAGTTTGAAAATGAATCATTCTCGGATTTTTGTTATTCCATTTTTTTAAAGTGTTTTCAATAAAAACATCCTGCCACCTTACACATCCAACTACTATGGATTTCTGATTGATAAGGTTTTGATCTAAAAGTTTTTTCCAAAGAACAAAAAACCATTTTTTAACCCTTTCCCTCAGTGTTAAATTTTAAAAAAAATTTTCTTTAGGATGAACTGGGTTCGCTAGAAATTTTGAAAAAAAGGGGCCCGGCTCCGACATTTTCTTTACAGCCTCTGGCCCTTCTCAAAGGGCCCGAGTCATACTTTGCAAACGCGGGGGGGACCTCGGTTTTCTTTGAAAATGGTAAGAGAGACATTTGCCCAAAAATTTTTTTAAAATTTTTTGTGAAGTAAAATTATTTTAATATCTTAATTGAAACAACCGGAAAAAAATTAATTTGGGTAAAAGCTTTTTGAAATGTCCTTGCCCCAAAAGAAATGACCCCAGAAAATAAATTGTGAAGGCTGGGGGAAAAGTGCCCGAGATGGAAATTTAAATTGGGGATTAACTTGGCAGAGCTCTGGGGACCCGTGCCCAAAAGGAACAAAGGAATTTGGGTGATGAGAACAGATGATTACAGGTAAATATAAAAGATAGGTTTGGGGATGTTTGGAAAATTTTAATAAAAGGTTCCCAAATTGAGCTTCTCATTGGGGATCTAGGAAAAGATACAAGGGCAAATTAAAAAAGGAAGGGAAATGTGCAATTTGAGGCTGATCAAAAACTACCCCAAATTTTAAAAACTTTTAGAAAATTTTCTTTGTTTTTTTAAATAAACCCTGGATTTTTATAACTTTTAAGGTCCCCAAAAAAAGTGAATGCCTTATTTGAAAAACTCATATTTGGAATTTTTTTTGCAATTCAGAAAAAGCCTTTGACCCCTACTATTTATAAATTTCCTTTTTGACTTTTGGACGTCAAAACTAACCATTAACCCGGCAGAAGACGAGTTCATGGTACTGGCGTGTGATGGAATCTGGAACTTCATGTCAAGTCAAGAAGTAGTCGATTTTGTTAAGCCACGACTGGACGCAAATCCGGAGAAGGTGTCTCAGATTTGCGAAGAGGTGAGTATTTTAAATATATTTGCGGAGATTTACTTTTGGCAGCGTTGGTGTACATCGCCTTCTCAAACGACTCAAAAGACATTTTTTTAATCTTTGTGACAGCTCACGAAGGATTTTCATACCATGATAATATATACCCCGACATATACATATACATATATGCTCCTAAATTTCCCAAAATGCCGGGGTTTTTCCCATGTTTAAAACCCCTCTTTTTCCGTTCCTCAACCCCTGTCCAAGCCTTTTAAACCCCTGCAAAATTGCATTTCACGGGACCTTTTAGACAACCGGGGAGTCCACCCCCGGACGTTATTTTAAATAACCACTCCTAAAGAGCTAACATTCAAAACGTGATTTGTCCCTACTAAAATGAGTAAAATAAGTAAAACTAAAAATTTTAAAAATTAGTAATGATGTTTATAAAAAAATATTATAGGGGGAAATTTTAAAGCCTTCAATAAACCCAAAGCAAAAGTCTGGGGAAATAAAATATTTTATTATTTACTCTTCTCATATTTTTGTTTTTTAAATTCAAAAAAATTTTTGGTTTTTTTTTTTCTTTATTTTTAAAAAGGAAAACAGTTTAAAAAAAAGTTTTCTTTTATAGAGTAACAAAAAACCCCTATAAAAGAAAAAATATTTTTTTTAAAAAATTCTTCAAAATACAATGTATTAAAAAACCCCTTTTTTTTGATTATATGTACCTAATATTATTATCAACTAATAAATTTCTTTTATAAATTTTTTTGGCCCCTTTTAATTTTTTTTTTCATCATTATCCCAGTTTTTTGTAAGAATGTTAAGGGCCCTTTTTTAAGAAAAAAAAAATTAAAAAACCTTTATTTTCCACCTTCCTTACTAAAAATCAATTTTTAATCCAAATTTTCTCTTATTAGTAGGGAGGACATCGATAAAACCATTTTCAATGTCAGGGTTAAATGATAGAATTAACCCAAAAAAAAATGCAAAAATCTTTAACTTTCTTTATTGGTTTGGTTTTTATTTTGTGATTTTTATTGTCGATTTCTTGTAGAATATTAAAAAAGACCAGGCAATAGCAAAAAATTTAATAGAGTTTTTACCACCAAAAATTACACTATAATATTTTGTAATCTTTTATAAAATTAAATAAAATAAATTTAATTTATATAAAAATATACTTTTTATCTACATATAAATTAACAAATATTTGATTTAACCTCTATTAGGGTTCATATTTACAATTAACCACACAAACATAGTTTTGTTGGTTAAATGCAAATCTCCTAGTGCAAGTACGAAAACTCTTCTAGCCTGTTTGTTGTGAACTCTAAAAATCAGTTCCGTTACATAGGGTAGGTAACTCATATTAATTGAAATAAAATATACTTTGTACTGATTTCTACTATATTTGAAACTATGAAAAATATATTTATTTTTTACGACTAAACATGTAGCACTAAATGGTAGCTTTTTTCAAGATAACTTAATTTAAAAATTTTAAACTAGGTACACAAATTGTTTATCAGGTCTGAGTGTTATGTTATAGGTAGGTATAATAAAATTGGGTATGGTCCAATTCTATAGGCAGCAAAATAAGATTTTACAACAATTGTACTTAAATCATTAAAGTGTTATAATACATTTAAATTTAACAATGGGAATTATTTAGGTCTAATTGACAATTTAATAGAGTGTCGGTATTTTTACAATTGTTTATTTTAAGGGACTCCAGAAGAATCTATTTATGGTTTTCTAGTATGAGGTATTTTGAAATTTTGATCAATATTATGATTTTGCTTCATTGAATAATTAGCGTAGTAAAATCGGTTTTTCTTTTAATATAACTGGTGTGATGTTTTTTATTCTTTTGGAAAAACTTTTACCTGAATGACCTATATAAGTTTTTGGACAGTCTTTACAAATTAATTGGTAAACTCCCGATTTGTATTGTTGTCTTATTAAAATTTGTTGTTTTGTATGAATTTCACATATCGGGGTTTACCAATTAATTTGTAAAGACTGTTTTAAAAACCCTTATAGGTCGGTCAGGTGAACATCCACAAGTTATATAAAGAAAAACCTATTCTTACTATGCTAATTATTTAATAAAACAAAATCCTAATTTTGATCAAAATTTTCGAATAATTTAATTAGAAAACAAAGCTGTAAATTGAATTTACAAAGAGTCTTTTGAAATAAAAAACTTAAAAATATCGACATATATAAATTTCAAATTAGACAAAATATTCCTCATTATTAAATTTAAATGTTATATAACACTTTAAATATTTAATTGCAGTAGCTGTAAAATCTTAGTTTATCCTATAGTATTGACCACACCTATAAATACATACTTACCTATAGCATAATATAAAGAATAAACCATAATTGTTGGATAAAACTTTTGTTACACCTAACACGTAGCTAAGAGCTACGTGTTGGTGATTTTATTTTCCTTTTAAATTATATCATATTTGTGCTAAAATATTTTTTGTATTTAAATAAGTGTTACGGGCCAAGAAATAATGAGTTCAAGTAAAAATGAGTTAAGTGGCAACTTCCATATTCTACTTTTTTATTTGTAAGTGAAAAAGGTGTTTGGTGCAAAATTTGTAATTCTGAATTTATCTGTACAAAACCACATCAGATTGAAAGACATGTTAAAGGTCACAACATTTAGAAAAGATGCAAAGTTTTCGGGAACATGAAATTAACAGAGTCAGAACATGTATCAAAGCAGAAATTTGCATGGATTTGTGTGAAGCCTTTATTGCAGCTGATATTCCTCTTTATAAAATAAATCATGGACTATAGGACATTTTTGGAAAAACACTGCCACACAAAAGTACGGAGAATCAACTCTGCGTAAAAACTATGTTGATAAGGTCTATTTGGGAAACTATGGACAAAATACGACACAATCTGGAAGGAAAGAAGTTATGGTTTAGTGTTGATGAAACCACTGATATCAAGGGAAGATCGTTGCTAACATTATAGTTGGACCTTTAAGTAATCAGGAACCGGAAAACTCATATTTAATTAACAGTAAATTTCTTTCTAAAACCAATAGTGAGACAATAACAGAGTCTGTAGTAGAAAGTATTACTTCACTATTGTCAGCCACTAGTATTCAGGAAAGTGTTGTTTTGTTTCTTTCGGATAGTGCTGCATATATGCTAAAAGCAGGACGTCAGTTAAAAGAACATTTTCCCAAATTGCTTCATTTGACATGTTTAGCTCATGCCTTACATAGAATATGCGAAATGATACGTAACTTTTATTCAGTTATTGACACTTTAGTTAGCGAAGTAAAAAAACTTTTTTTTAAGTCACCTGCGCGTATTACGACATTTAAAGATATGTGTCCTAATGTCGCATTACCGCCACAACCTGTTATTACAAGGTGGGGAACATGGTTATCAGCAGTTTCATATTACCATATAAATTACAATGTGGTAAAAAATGTTATTGGCAGTTTCAGATGATTCTTTAAGTGTGAAAAAAAATAAGCGGTCATAAATGCACCAAATGTTGAATCTGATTTAAAATTTATTTTTGAAAATTTTGGATATCTTCCGGATGTGATTGAACAGTTAGAAAAACAAAATACTCCCCTAGTGACTTCATTTAATGTATTTCAAAGCACTATAGACAAGCTTAAATATGTTCCTAATGAAATTGGTGAAAAATTGTATATACCAAAAATCTTGGAAAGAAATCCAGGATTTTTAGAAATAAAAAATATTTTTGAGGCACTACAAAATAAAAAAATGACTTGTACAATCATTTTCGTTTTGCTCCAGTTACAAGCTGTGATGTCGAAAGGAGCTTTTTTAGACTTAGACATATTTTAAATTATAAAAGAACCAATTTTACCGAAACCAACTTTGAAAAGACATTAGTTATATTATATAATGCAAATAAATTGTAAAATACTCCTGTTATGTTTTTATTTCACATTTTTTTAAATTTATTTATATTTAATATCTCCTTAATACGCACGCCTATGAATTTACCAGACATAAAAAATGGTAAGGGAACAAGCTCGTTCCGAAATCCGGGCCCTACTTATTAGACGTGGTAAATCTTCTTTAAATCTTATAAGCACGTGTAATGTACATTAAATAATTTATATTCAAAATTTGAAGGATTCCATATAAAAACATAACCAAAACATAAACTCTTTTGAGTAAAGAATTGCCAACAAAAAAATCTTTAGGTTATGGTAAGTAGAGGTCTCCCTATACTCTCTATAGTTCATTCAAAAATAGTTATTTTCCTAACAAGTGCGCAAAGTGATACTTTTCCGCACGCGACTGCAGTCAAGCGTTAGAAACAAAATTTTCCTACGAGCGTCAGATAATACCAATATTCAAGCAATGATTAATTTTTAAATTATGTTTAATCTGAAAGAACTACTACAATATATATTTATAAATGGAACTATGTCCAGTGTACTCTTCTGGATTTTTTAATTTTAGGTATGCAGCAATGAAGGCATTTTACCTATTGAATTTATTCCCACACATTGCGTACTGCATGCTTCTTGTTTATACTGGACAAAAAAACGTCTGTGTGGGGTATGTGGTTTTCGCAAATTTACATATTTACGGTACAATTGCAGATAAAGTCCGTTATTTGTTTCATCGAACACTACAAAGATTCTGGAAGTGTTAGTTTTACTGTCAGGAATTTTCACCACTATCAAATTTTCATTATCCTGTATGTCATCAATCATTATTTTTGTAAGTTCATCTCTCCCACAAGCACCACCGGCTAATCCAAAAATTGTAGCAACTTTTATTAGAAGGTAAATATTATCAGGTGCTTCTTTCATGAATCTTGAACCTTCTTCTTTGCTGAAAGTTAGATTTTTTGGCCGGTATCCCACGTTTTGGTGTTTAAGTAGTGATGTTAGCTTGAAATATGAACTTAAATCAAGGTTCCTTTTCACTTTGAGGACACATTTTAACATGGGTACTTACTCCATAAAGTATTAGGTTTATATGTTTTTTGCAAATCCGCAAAATAGGCCAAGAACACTTCTTCTTTAATACTTTTTGTCCCCTTGCTGGAGCACCAGTTTTCGAAATGACTATATTGATTCTCATTTTTTTCAAGAGATTTTGCTGGTAATAAATTCAAACTTACGGTATTTGCTGCATCCAGGATAGAATCTGGTAGCTCCTTATCGGAACTACACATTTTAAATAGTTATTTTTGTCGGATTTTTATTTAATTAAAAAAGATACTATGACGCCTTTTCATTAAAAATGCTTGTTTGTAGTGAAATTCATTTGTGCAATTGCTTGTTCATATGGAACGAAGAAAAAAAACTGAATGTTAAAATCACCAAGATTACATATTGTTGCTTGACTTGTCATAATCATTTATTATTATTATACAGGGTAATTAAAAAAATGTTTTTTTTTTGTGTTTTAGTTAATATATAATATTGAAAATTACGAAGTAACAAACAAAAAAAGAGAATAAACTAAAACTTGCAATGGCTTCGTATATTGCATGAAATAGCCTACATTTACTAAAATACATATAAATCTTGCTTACCAGTAAGATTTTAGAGTAGTTTATTTTCCGCACGGCGTGCGAAAAGTTCAATTTTCCGCACGCCGTGCGAAAAGTGCAACTTTGCGCACTCAAATGCGTGCGGAAAAGTGGACTTTTCCGCACGCTCGTAGGAAAATGTTTTTTCAAGCGTAATAGTGGGATTATCTCACTTGTGATTGGTTGTTGGGACAAAACATGTTTTGAGTGATACATATTGATGGACAGGTCACATTTTTTGATTGAAAAACAATCTTTATGTAATTTATTTGCTTGAAAATGACATGCTTTACATAATAATGTATATTAGTAGACAAAAAGATGTGGTTTTTAAAAAATATAAATCGAATAGACAAACAACAACAATTTTTCAATTTTTTGTGACAAATCATATTTTGATTGTTAGCCCCCAATTATAGTTTTCACAATGCTAAATTTTTAGTAATATGAGAAAAAATATGTTCACCCTCTGCTATATAAACAAACACTGTTGCCAAAGCTATAACAGTGGTAGCACTAATTATTTCCGTGGAAAATGAGCCCAATTCGTTGTAATAATTATTTTTTTTGCCGGACGTATATGTGTCTGTTTAAAATTAAACATGAGGCTTCCCAGTTTGACAAAAACGTTATAAAAAAACACCTTGGTAAAGGAAAGTTCAGTGGATATAAGTAAGAAAAATAATACTATTGACAAATATTTCTAGACATTTTAATAAACGCAGCTAAAAACGTCAGCAGAAATACACATTTTAATGTCCTATTATTTCCACTACAGAGTATACATAACGCAGAAACAACAAATAATATGAATAAGAGCTATTTAACTCTAAAAACCAGTCATCAATGTGTTGTTAAATTGTGAAAAGTATCAATTGGATCGTTTGATTTCTCAATAATAAATAAATATTAACATTAATTACAAAATTAAAATTTTATTATTATACAACAAAAATAAATTTTGATTATTAATATTACAAAGAATGCCTATTTCTCACAGAAACAATTCCCAATTAATGTTACCATTGTTATAACTTTGGCAACAGTGTTGGTTTATATAGCAGCGTATTTTCTTACGCGCCTTCGACTAAGCGAGCGTCCAAACCTATTACTAAAAATTTAGCATTGTTTTGTGCGTCTTATAGTAAAAATTATAATCTTCACAACACGCCTAATAGCAAATAAGCAATAAATGGGGAATCACCGAGTTCGAGACTTTCATTATTCATAATCGTAGTAATAACATGCTTTTTCGGAAATTAGTTTTCTAGTGTGACATTTTTTAGTACACAAAAATATTACAAACATATATAAAACTTTGGTTTAAATAGGTTTAAAAGAATTCCTATTTTTTTTCCAATATTTTCGAGTCCCTAAGACGCATTGTCTATGAAAATTTATATTTTTTAAAGACAATAAATCATATTTTGATTGATTGACACGTTCGGAAATTTCCAATATTTCCATTTCCATGGAAATATTTCCTCTGAAAATATTTCCACAACACATGGGATATATCCTAACATTATCAGAATGAGTATGTTCAAATTATATACAAGAAATGTCTTGCTTTTCAGATGTTCGACCACTGCTTAGCCCCGAACACAATGGGAGACGGAACAGGTTGCGATAACATGACAGCCATCATAGTAAAATTTAAACAGAACCTCAAGAAGCGCTCGATGAGCCCCGAGCCAGAAACGACCAACGGCACCGACACGAAACGCGCCAAGACTGAAGAAGATCAACCCGCGCCGGCCGAAACGTCGTCGTCCTCATGAGATGATTTATAGGACATCAACATCAAACAATTAAACTATTCCTTTTTTATAAATGAAATTGACATTCTCGTAGGATCAACTGTCTGCCGTTGTTCCTGACAAGAACTACTATAAATAAAAAGAAAATTTGTGGTTATGTACGGGGGGTTTTTAGGATAGAGGGCGCATGGTACGGCACTGATTTAAGTTAAAAAAATGTTTTTAATGAATGAGTTTTTTGTGGTGATTTTTTTCAGTAAAATATGTTTTATAATCGCCCGTATGATAGATGGTTCAGAGCAAGACAAAACATGTTTGTTTTCGTCTGATAAATGGGATTTTGTATAGGACTGATGTTTAAAAAGTTAAAATTTGAGTTTTGGTTTTAAATTTTGCAATTGAACGACATGTAGGGGCAAATTTATGTTTTAAATTAAGGGTGGTTTTGTATTTTCAATATTAGGACGTTTTTGTAAATCTTTTAAAATAAGTTCTAACATCTATTTAGCTCATTTATAGTTATCGTCAAAGGAATTATGTTTCTGAGGTATGAGCTGTATCAAAACATCTCCAACGTTTCAGTTTAAATCACGCGAGTCATCTTTAGAAATCTTCTATTTAGATTATAGTATAGAAAAATAGATCCCTGAAGATGCCTCGAAAGGCAGAACGTCGTACAATTATTCTATATTGACGGGATTTAAGATTTTCTGTACAGGGTGTCCCAAATTCATGCCTCATTATTGGGATCTCTAAAACTTAAAAAGATATGAGGTTGGTTAACTAGAGGCAAAGTTGCGCAATTAGATGCTGATGAAAATGCCACCTTAAATGTTTAAAAATTTCGAATACATCCGACGACTTTTGAAAAAAAAAACGAATATTCGCGATTTCATTTTTATTTTTGACTTTATTTGAATAGATATAACAAAATAAATTTAAAATTCCCATTGCTACTTTTTCTGTTTTAAAAGATAGTGTTATTAAATTGACACAACGATGTTTCGTCTTTGAACTGCCATCATCAACTTTGTTGATGATGGCAGCTAGTGACGAAACGTCGGTTGTAAATCTAATAACACTGTCTTGTAGAGCAGAAAAAGTAGCAATGGGAAAGATAATTTTATTTCGTTTCATCTATTCAAATAAAGTCATAAAAAAACAAAACTAAAATCGCGAATATTCGTTTTTTTCTAAAAATCTTCGGAAGTATTGAAAATTTTAAAACTTTTAAGGTGGCATTTTAATCAGCATCAAATTGCGCAACTTTACCTCTATTTAACCGACCTCGTATCTTTTCAAATTTCTGAGATCCCAATGGTGAGGCTTGAATTTGGGACACCCTGTACTGTGTCAAAACATCTCTAATGTTTCAGTTTAAATCACGCAAGTCATCTTCAGAAATTTTCTATTTAAAAGATTATAATATTAAACATAAATCCCTGAAGATGGTTCGTTCAATTGAAGGTGAAACGTGGTACAATATTTTTTTATTGAGGGGATTTCAGATTTTCTGTACCGAGCTGACTTTGATAAAGATTGTGTTAAGTTTGTAACATTAACACCCCAAATTTAAATAAATAAATTGCCAAGATTAAGAGAGTGATCTGCCGTCAATTGCAAAAACCGTTTAGTTTTTTTTTTCGTTCCAGTTTTTTGAGATTTCCGAAAAGTTGCAAAACTTATCGTATTTTTCTCCTTGTTTTTCTGTTTTCTATATTTTTAGTTTCAAGATCTGTTGTATTGGTTAAAACAAGACGATCTTGCATCAAAAAGGTTTGAAATGTGGTAGTTCGCGTAAAGGTTTTTAGATCTATACCGTCTATTTTTTAATTATTGGTTTTTAATGTTTTATTTCTGCGATTTTAAAAACTTTTACAGCGGATTTTCACCACATTTTACTGTTTTTTTCGTTTTAATTTAATAACTAGTTAGTGTAAACGCCATGGTAGGTGTGCCTTCAAGTCTTTGAAGCTATGGTGAAACTTTTTTATGTGTTTTATATACAGAGTGTTTTTAAATTTACAATTATTGTGTCGATAGGGTACTCCAAGTATAGAATCTAAGAGACTTCCGTTTTTATCTTCAAGGATAATTCGACGTATTAGACACTTGCCGATCTAATAGTACTCTGGGTGGGTTTCGGGTGATTTACAAGCATGGTACCGTTAGTTTTTATAGCTATAATATAATCTTGAGCAAAAGATTATTTTGTCCTCCAGTTTTTTAACATATCCACAAAAAAACTATTCCAAACTATTCCTTAAAGGGCATTGACATATAAAGGGAGGGTAATCGGTCTTTTTACTTTTTGAAATCTTACCCAGCTAGGCTTGTACCTTTTTGGATGAAATTTTTGTATATTCTCCGAAAATTACGATCAGTGTCGTTCGATTCATTTCATTATCATGAAAAATGTTTTGTAATGTGTCTGTGTGTAGATCTAGCTACATGAATTTTTTTATAACTTTTGAAAGGGTGGTAAGGGGTCAAAAAATGCAAAATGTATTTTTTTCGCTACTTTTCGTTATTTTTTAAGCAAAACTTTCAATTTTAATATTTATTCTTATTTTTCCCACGTAAATTAAGAAAGAAGCACGTCTTTTTATTCTCAATAGGCCTAGCTGGGTTTCAAAAAGTGAAAAGGCCGATTACCCCCCTCGCGCCAAGGCCCTTAGCAATTTTATTATTTAATAAATAAGCAGTAAAAATAAGTTTTTCTTTGTGTCAAAATTTCATCTTCCGGTTTTTTTAGAACCTTGACTAACCTGCGAGAAGGAAATCAATGTTCCAAAATTGTTTTATCAGGCTTTGGAGCTTCAGATACGAAGCGATTCACACCCAAAAACCGACTAGCCATTTGTTCACCTCGAACGTCTTTGCTTTAGACTTTTAGATTTGTTTAAATTGCGAAGTAAAGCAATAAAAACACTCTGTATATATTTTTTAACAAAACAAACCAGAAAAAAGTTTTATGTTCTTAAAATACAGTACGAGGGGGCACTTTTTCGAATACGACAATTTATTTTCAGTGAATGCTTTGCAATGTTCGAACGGCATTCGAAAAGCGCCCCCTTGCACGAAAATATATATTTTTTTATCCATTTAAGAAAGCCAGTTTTACGATACGAATAAAAGTCACAAACTTGTACATTTGTTAGTTTATTTTATAGGAAAAACTTGGACTTTTTGCCTTATGTGGTGTTTAGAATACGTTCTGTTTGTGTATAGAATAATTTTCGAAGTGCAGGTTACTTTACCATTGTATTATTTGTTGTACACTTAAATAAATTATTTAGTAGATTTTTAATAACGTGTCAGTTGATTTATTATTTCGTTCTGTTCCATTTCGGTTTTCTGAAGGGAGTTCAGCTCGATCTTGAGGCGTTCTAGTTCCATGGAAACTTCGTTAATGACTGCCTGAAAATTAAAAAAAAATGAATTTGATACGAAATTAAGGGGGTATTTCGATTTTTTTCGTATTTTAATAATTTAAATATTCAAGAATAACTCCTTGAAAGGATTTTTTGAAATTCAATTATTTTAAAAGTCATAGCTTAAGTTGTTGTTCGGAGCAATGAAGCTAGAATCGAAAGTTCTGAGTTTCGAGCTTCAGGTGCTCCAAAAGAAGGAAGAACTGGTCATATTTCGGAGAGAAATTCGTTAAATATTCAATTTGAGCTAGATTAAAGAAATGTAAGTTCTAATTGGCCGATTTTCTTGAAAGTTGGTATAAATTTTTTTTATACAGTTCCAAGATAAGGAGGTCCAGTATGAGGATCTCCGAAACGGAAAGAAATAGGTGGGTAGTTCAAATTTGGCAAAGTTGCGTATTGGGGAGGTCAATAATATAGCGTTGTAAAATTAAAGTTCTATTTTGTACTTTTAGAAATATGGCCGAAAAACTGAAATTTCCGATTTTCGTCTTTATTTTTTTATGAGTATACGGGTGCCACAGATTCGAGTGCATGCATGGGGATCTCGGAAACCGTAAGAGATACGAAGTCGGTTAAATTATGGCAAAGTTGCGCATTTAGGTGCCTAACAACATGCCGATTAGAAAGTTGTAAAATTCCGAGTACTTCCGGAGATATCCGGAAAAAGCCGAAATTTGCTGATTTCGTTTTATTTTTTTCTGACGTTATTTAAAGAGATATGAAAAACAAAAGACACTTTCTCATGGCTACTTCTTAAGCTCTACAAAACAGCGTTGAGAAATTTTCCGTACGACGTTTCGTTTTCGTTAGACCATCATCAACTTTATTTTTTTAAATACGGACCTAGGTTTTTTATTTTATTTTTTTGAACCTCTTATTATCCCAATTACAAAAATGTATAACACTTAATATTTATTAACAAATATGGCCCCTATAAGAAGTTATGTGCGTTCCTTGTCTTACTCATTGTCTCTTATGGAAAATATGTTTATTTAACAGAAAAATATTAATTTTATACATCATTGTAATTGGGATTATAATTGCTTCAAAAAATGCAATAAACAATTGAGTGCCGCATTTAAAAAATAAAGTTGATGATGGTTTAAGGAAAACGAAACGTCGTACGGAAAATCTCTCAACGCTGTTTTGTAGAGCTTAAGAAGTGGCCATGAGAAAGTGTCTTTTGTTTTTCATATCTCTTTAAATAACGCCATAAAAATAAAAACAAAATCAGCAAATTTCGATTTCCGGAATAAGTACTAGGAATTTACAACTTTCAATCAATGTTGTAGGCACCTAAATGCGCAACTTTGCCATAATTTAACCGACGTTCTCTTACGGTTTCGAGATCCCCATGCATGCATTTTCGAATCTGTGGACCCTGTATTTCATAATTTAGAAAAAAATCTAAAAATACATACTTTTGAATTTTTGCGCTTCATCCTTCGGCGAAGTCAAAATTTTTCACGACGTTTCTTTTTCGCTAAATCATCAACTTTATTTTTTTAAATACGGCCCTCAATTGTTTATTGCATTTTTTTGAGGCAGTTTTAATCAAAATGATGTATAAAACTGGATATTTTTCTGTTAAATAAACATATTTTCCATAAGAGACAATGAGTTAGACAAGGAATGCACATCATTTCTTATAGAGGCGTTCCATATTTGTTAAGTAAATATTAAGTCTTACATATTTTTGTAATTGGGATAATATGGAATTCAAAAAAATTAAATAAAAATCCAGAAACGTATTTAAAAAAAATGAAGTTAATGATGGTTTAACAAAAAAGAAACGTAAAAAAAAATTGACTTGATTAACGTTAAAAAAAAATTACTTGGAATTTTAAACTTACTTGCAGTTGTTGCTGATTATTCTCCTTCTGTTTCTCCATGCCTTGCAGCAGATTACGGGCACCAATAGCTTTAATTTTTTGCTTTTCTATTTTGCCACTCAGTTCTTCTACCATCGATATAAATTTGTCGGCTATTTTTTGAAATTCGTCAATCTCTAAAATATAATAATCTGTGTACTACGTCTCATAGTATTAACCTGGTGGAAAGATTTAAAATTGCATATAATAAAAGTTGTTTGATAAATTGTGGCACCCGAAATTACAGTATTTTTAAATAAGTGTTGCATTTTCTAATTTACTATATTTTTTGTTTTATTAATAATAAAACAAATTTTATCAAGTATTTACCTACTTTCTACATATATAGAACATTCTTCCTTCAAATCGCTGGTCTGCTTATAAATTTCCGGTTCCAAAATGCATATTTTGTCTATTTCATTGAAATAAATTCCATAGGGCGACAAATCGGACATATTTCAAAAAATGTTGACATTCAGTTGCCATGGTTATTTCTTTACCTCCTCTCACTGTTCTTTACCACAGGTTAAAAAGAAATAGATAAACGGTATATTCGCGAAAAATAGCTACAGGATTGCCAAGTAACTGAATTGTTGTCGATCGGAAGAATCTGTACAAAATCAGTTAAAAATATACAGGGCGCGTACAGTTATAATATAGGTTTTTTAACATTTTGCTTGCAGTCTAGTTTTGTGAAACTTAATCAAATTTTATGTTTTACAAAGCCTAACGAGCTTTTTCCGGTTCTCATCTATGCAAAATTTTCATAAGAAATACGTTAGAATTAGCCTGATTTACAATTATATACATGACAAATTTTAAACGAAATTACTACAAAATGAGAGAGGCTCTCAATTTTGGGATCCCTGTACTGTATAACTGGTTGCCGACTAAGATTTTTTAGCAACAAAATGAGGTCATTGTCCTGTTGAAAATCGGATCAAAGATTATGTTTCCATTTTGCTTTATCTGAATTGATTAGAAAGAGACGGTGATGAGGTCCTAAGAACTCATGGTCAAAATAAATCTGGTGGAAGCCGGTGTTGTGTTTTGTGTACATTAACTTATTTTGATCTCATTTTTCACCATTTATGAAGTTTACAGATTATATCGTGGGTGTTTAATAGGGCGTATGTTATCTAAACGAATAGATGTTACTCAATTCATAAATCCTTGATATATTACTTTATTTAAAAATTACATTTTATTTAGGATAACCTCTAAATCGGAAGAACGAAGAACACGTCAGCTCTTAAACAGGGACCAAATGTTGTAAAACCGACAATTAAATGTGTATTTTTAAACATTACAACCGGGGAAAGTAATTAAATCATGTGCCAAATTAAGAAGCTTTATTTTGTAATAGGATTTCATTGTGATATTAGAAGATAGAGAACATTTTTAGTTAAAAATGTAAGTAACAGACACCACATGTCCTAAAATTGTTTATTAATTTAAAAGGAAAGCTAACTTCATTAAATTGATCCCGGACATCATTTGTTAGCAACTTTAAATGAATACATAAATAGTTTTTCTAAATTTATATGGAAATAATGAATAATTATTGTTTTTATAATGAATAAATTCAGTGCTTTGGCATTTGGTAACCCAATTATTTAAGGTTCTCATCTTTTAACCTTATCATTGGGCTATTTTAATTTGTAAATGTCACAAGTAAAAACAAATGAAAAAAAAAGTCTTCCCATTGGTCATTTGTGTTTGTAACCATAGTTACTGACCTTTTGGACCAATGAGATACATTTTGGTTAAAT